>CM065691.1:5979164-5999164 GCA_017654935.2 Phymorhynchus buccinoides | reverse complement strand
ATGGTCTTTATGTGTGCAGGTTCTTACTGTTCCATCACTTGCTGTTGTCAGCTAATCAAACGAGGCCCTCGATCCACTGTCAGCCAATGAAAAGAGGCCCTAGATCCACTGTCAGCCAATGAAAGAGGCCATCGATCCACTGTCAGCCAATCAAAAGAGGCCCTAAATTCACTGTCTACCAATCAAAAGATGTCTTAGATCTACTGTCCTCCAATCAACAAAGGCCATCGATCCACTGTCCTCCAATGAAAAGAGGTCTTAGATCCACTGTCAACCAACGAAAAGTGGCCTTAGATCTACTGTCAGCCAACGAAAAGAGGTCTTAGGTACAAGAATGACCTTAGGCTTCACCATCTACCAATCAAAAGAGACCTTAGATCCACGCCAGCCGATGAAAAGAGGCCCTAGATTCAGATAGAGGTCTGTCTGCCAATGAGAACCTTACAGGCCTTCGGGTGACAAAGGACGGTATAGTTCAGCTATGAACAGAAAACAGACCTGTGCAAGTAAATGATAAACGACCCATTACCATGAACAGACAGCTGAGAAAACACCAAACTCTATTCACCCAGAATGACAATAAAGCGGCGTAACTCTTTCCCATACCTTATGAAGTAACTGCATCTGGCTAAGAACTGACAACTTGGACAGGTGAGAACAACAACATCAAACTCTTTTTACCTGAAGTGACAGGAGTAAACCAGCCTTTCCCCACTGCTACAATCAGTGAAGTAAACCAGCATGCTCTGAACTGAAAACTGAAAACATCATTGACTGTGACGAGAAACCCTTTTCCCTGGTGCCACACCCACTGCAGTAGACCCACCATGTTCTAACTGAAAGGTGAACACATCGTTAACTGTGAGGAGAACCCTTTTCTCTTTTGCCACACCCACTGCAGTGGACCCACCATGCTGTCTCCCAGCCCTCTGCCAGGCCCAGCCAAGGCGGAGCTGAGGTCACCAGCTCCCACCCAGAGGTGCGTCACCTCCGCCCAGGGCCCCAGCACCCAGAGCCTGCTGCAGTTCATGGATTTGGCCTCCTCCAGCATCCAGCTGGCGCTGCACCGGCCGCTAGGGAACAGGCGGAAGGTCAACCACCGCAAGTACCTGCAGAAACAGCTCAAGCGATGCGCCGACTCGCCCCGCAAGACCGAGGTCACTTGCAAGCCTCCCCGCCAGGGGGCGTCTCAGCTGGGGCTCCAGATGAGGTCACTGCAGGCGCTGTTTGACCCCAGGACGCTCAGGGACCCAGTAGGGGCCTTGACCCTCTCCGGTCTCCATGGCAACGGGAAGCGGCCGGTTCAGGGGACGGCCCCTCTGAAGAACCGAAACCTGCCTGCGTCCTTCTTCCTGGAGCCAGGGATGAGGGCAGGGGTAGGGAGGGGAGGGGAGGGGCTGAACACACCGCCCCAGATGACCCCTTCCTCCCACCCTCCCTCTGCTCACGATCACCCCATTTTCTCACCGAGTGCCCCGGGAATACCCATGATGGGCCCAGCGCCTTTCCCCCCGCTGTCCTCGGACACGCTGGACTCCATCCTGGGTCACAATTACCTCGGTGACGTCACGGGTCAAGGTCAAGGTCATGGCTGGCACGGCAGGCCAGCAACGGCCCGTCAGAGCGCGTGCAATTCAATGTCAAGGTCAGTGTCAGCCAATCACAGCAGCGCAGGCACGTGCAGTCCCAGGTCACTGTCGGATTCCTCCGAGGCCCCCCTCCCTCCCTCCCCTTCCTCCTCCTCCTCGTGCAGCGCGCGGTGGTCTCCCGTGTTTCCCGCGGTCTGTGGGGGGCAGGCCCCTGACTGTGCCTGGGGCACAGGGGCAGACCCGCGCCCCTCTTTGCCCTCTTTTCCTTGCTTGCCCTCTGTCCCTGCTGGGAGCTTGACCCTCGACAGCGGGGATCAGAGGCTGAGTGAGGGAGAGACACCGCACCAGCTTCAACAACATCAACATCATCAACATCAACAGCATCAGCAACATCAACAGCATTATCAACATCAACATCCACCAGCACCTACGTCACATCGTGACCCTCAGCTTCTCCCCAGCCTGCATGCTACGCACCCCTCCCTCCTCCAGGTCACCTCTCCCCCATCCCTCCACCCGCTTTCCTCTTCCTCTGCCTTCTCCCCGCTGCCTGCGACCTCTGACGGTGAGGACTTGTTTTCTCCGATGAGCCCCACCGGTGGCTTTAGCGAACGGTCACACCACCACCACCCATACTCCTACCACCATCACCATCTCTATCTGAAGCAGCAGCAACAGCAGCAACAACAACAACACCACCACCAACAACAACAGCAGCAGCAGCAGCAGCAGCAACAACAACAACAACAACAACAACAACAACAACAACAACAACAACAACAACAACAACAACAACCTCTTCATCTACCCCATCATCAGCGAGATCCCCACCGCGGCCATCAGGAGTTGCCGGCCTTCCCTGTGGCGTTCTGTGGCGGCGCTGACAGTCAGGGGCTCTGCCAAGGTTTCAGGCAGTACAACGTCTTCAGCCAGCGCAGCTCAGGACAGGAGGGGCCTTGTAAGTGATACAGGGAATATAGCAGCCTGCAGGGCAGCTGGACGTTGGCTCCCCTCCCCTCCACCTAGCTCCCGTGTGTCGCAGATTAAGCGTAGGGTAAGACGGGGTAAAAAGGCTATGGGCGGGTAAGAAGCCCATGCCAATTATCTCATGAAATGAAGCAAAGTTCAGTCAAATTTTGCCCATGAGAGTGTTAATGTTTAGCGTTCGTCTCATGGGCAAAATGTAACTGAAATTTGCTTCATTTCATGAGATAATTGGCATGGGCTTCTTACCCGCACATGGGCTTTTTACCCCATCTTCACCTAATGCATACACAGACCTAATCTAGCCAGCTAGATAAAGGAACCTCCAAGTATACTATATATCAAATTTATATTTTATTGCATCGCAAGTTGTCATAGCGGATCACTGTCAATCAAAGTTCGGGCTACCCTCATCTGGAGAGTGCGTCACCACTACTGTAGCGCCACCTACTCATTTTGGCATGCTGGTTTTGTTCATGGTTTACGGGGGAATGTTGGGAGAACGGGGGAATGTTGACCCTTCACAACCATTTTGTTGCCACGGGGTTGTTTGACGTGTGTGAACCGCGTACATCACGGGAAACCCCGGCTCTATACGTGTGAAAAGTCTTGGTGCTCAGAGCGTTCAGTTTATTAGAGGGCGAGCAGACGGCAGAAAGCCTCGCTGATGCCCAGTGTACAACTTGAACGCTGTTGCCTTTAATTTTAAAGACCCCCCACGTCACGTGTCATATTCCCTCTTATGCAGATTTCTTAAGATTTCTTACCAGGTATAAGAGGGAAAACATGTGAAAACCGTGATATTGACGCGTGACGTGGTGGGTCTTTAAGTGGTGTGAACAACTAGAAATACTGTTGCCTTTAAGTGGTGTGAACAACTTGAACACTGTAAGAACTAGAAATACTGTTGCCTTTAAGTGGTGTGAACAACTTGAACACTGTTGCCTTTAAGTGGTGTGAACAACTTGAACACTGTTGCCTTTAAGTGGTGTTAACAACTTGAACGCTGTTGCCTTTAAGTGGTGTGACAACTTGAACACTGTTGCCTTTAAGTGGTGTGAACAACTTGAACACTGTAATAACTATAAATACTGTTGCCTTTAAGTGGTGTGAAGAACTTGAACACTGTTGGCTTTAAGTGGTGTGAACAACTTGAACACTGTTGCCTTTAAGTGGTGTGAACAACTTGAACACTGTTGCCTTTAAGTGGTGTGAACAACTTGAACACTGTTGCCTTTAAGTGGTGTGAACAACTTGAACACTGTTGCCTTTAATTGGTGTGTACAACTTGAACACTGTTGGCTTTAAGTGGTGTGAACAACTTGAACACTGTTTCTGTTAAGTGGTGTGTACATCTTGATCAATAAAAACCCACAGCCGGCATATATAAATGATTTTCAGGAGGCGCGCGCCGTCATTAGCCTCGCTGCTCGCAACAGTGACAATTCAGCCCTTCTTTTATCCCTGTTGCGCGAGCCACTGCGAGGCAGTACGTTTCTGACTAGCAAGACCCGATCCCTGGGATCGGTTGTTATGCCTTTAAGTGCTGTGTACAACTTGAACGCTGTCAGGCAGAGCGTGTTATCCTCAGAGCATCCTGCCAGGTCCAGTGTGCTGATGATGTCCGTGCCATGTTATCCTGTGTTCAAATACTGACCTCACGATACTACGTCATCTCACCAGGGTTTGTGAACATTGGTGATAACGTCTGCGCCTTATCCATGACAGCGCCTTATACTTCAACACGTAAAATGTTACTGGGGTTTGTGAAATGAACATGTCAGTGCCTTGCCCTCGTGTGTTCCACAGCTGACCTCGTATGTGATCTGACTGCGGTTTGCACGTCAGCTTCAACATTTAGTGGGCGTGTTTGTATGCTTCTTTGTGCATAGGTCATGTTTGTATGATAGCCTAGTTGATGTTTGCATGATAGCCTAGTTGATGTATGTGTGATGGTCTAGTTGATGTATGTGTGATGGTCTAGTTGATGTATGTGTGATGGTCTAGTTGATGTATGTGTGATGGTCTAGTTGATGTATGTGTGATGGTCTAGTTGATGTATGTGTGATGGTCTAGTTGATGTATGTGTGATGGTCTAGTTGATGTATGTGTGATGGTCTAGTTGATGTATGTGTGATGATCTAGTTGATGTATGTGTGATGGTCTAGTTGATGTATGTGTGATGGTCTAGTTGATGTATGTGTGATGGTCTAGTTGATGTATGTGTGATGGTCTAGTTGATGTATGTGTGATGGTCTAGTTGATGTATGTGTGATGGTCTAGTTGATGTATGTGTGATGGTCTAGTTGATGTATGTGTGATGGTCTAGTTGATGTATGTGTGATGGTCTAGTTGATGTATGTGTGATGGTCTAGTTGATGTATGTGTGATGGTCTAGTTGATGTATAAAGGCCTAGTTGATGTATGTGTGATGGCCTAGTTGATGTATAAAGGCCTACGTGATGTATGTGTGATGGTCTAGTTGATGTATAAAGGCCTAGTTCATGTATGTGTGATAGTCTAGTTCATGTATGTGTGATGGTCTAGTTGATGTATAAAGGCCTAGTTGATGTATGTGTCATGGTTTAGTTGATGTATGATGCCTCAGTTCACGTATGTATGATGGCCTAGTTGATGTATGTATAAAGGCCTAGTTGATGTATGTGTGATGGTCTAGTTGATGTATGTGTGATGGTCTAGTTGATGTATGTATGATGGTCTAGTTGATGTATGTATGATGGTCTAGTTGATGTATGTACGATGGTCTAGTTGATGTATGTATGATGATCTAGTTGATGTATGTATAAAGGCCTAGTTGATGTATGTGTGATGGTCTAGTTAATGTATGTATGATGGTCTAGTTAATGTATGTGTGATGGTCTAATCGATGCATATGCGATGGTGTAGTTGATGTATATGTGATGGTCTAGTTGATGTATAAACGCCTAGTTGATGTCTGTATGATGGTCTAGTTGATGTATGTATGATGGCCTAGTTCATGTATGTACGATGGTCTAGTTGATGTATGTATGATGGTCTAGTTGATGTATGTACGATGGTCTAGTTGATGTATGTATGATGGTCTAGTTGATGTATAAAGGCATAGTTGATGAATGTGTGATGGTCTAGTTGATGTATGTATGATGGTCTTATTGATGTATAAAGGCATAGTTGATGAATGTGTGATGGTCTAGTTGATGTATGTATGATGGTCTTATTGATGTATAAAGGCATAGTTGATGAATGTGTGATGGTCTAGTTGATGTATGTATGATGGTCTAGTTGATGTATGTATACATGATGGCCTAGTTGATGTATGTGTGATGGTCTAGTTGATGTATGTATAAAGGCCTAGTTGACGTAAGTGTGATGGTCTAGTTGATGTATGTATGATGGTCTAATTGATGTATGTATAAAGGCCTAGTTGACGTAAGTGTGATGGTCTAGTTGATGTATGTATGATGGTCTAGTTGATGTATGTGTGATGGTCTAGTTGATGTATGTGTGATGGTCTAGTTGATGTATGTGTGATGGTCTAGTTGGTGTATGTATGATTGTCTAGTTGATGGATGTGTGATGGTCTAGTTGATGTATGTGTGATGGTCTAGTTGATGCATGTGTGATGGTCTAGTTGATGTATGTGTGATGGTCTAGTTGATGCATGTGTGATGGTCTAGTTGATGTATGTGTGATGGTCTAGTTGATGTTTGTATGAAGGCCTAGTTGATGTATGTATGATGATCAGATTGATGTATGTGTGATGGTCTAGTTGATGTATGTGTGATGGTCTAGTTGATGTATGCGTGATGGTCTAGTTGATGTATGTGTGATGGTCTAGTTGATGTATGTGTGGTGGTCTAGTTGATGTATGCATGATGGTCTAGTTGATGTATGTGTGATGGTCTAGTTGATGTATGTGTGATGGTCTAGTTGATGTATGTGTGATGGTCTAGTTGATGTATGTGTGATGGTCTAGTTGGTGTATGCATGATGGTCTAGTTGGTGTATGTATGACGGCCTAGTTGATGTATGTGTGATGGCCTAGTTCATGTATGTATGATAGTCTAGTTGATGTATTTATGATGGCCTAGTTGATGTATGTATGACGGTCGAATTGATGTATGTATGACGGTCTAATTCATATATGCATGATGGCCTAGTTGATGTATGTATGACGGCCTAGTTGATGTATGTCTGATGGTCTAATTCATGTATGATGCCTTTATCATGCATGTATGAATGCTAATTGGTGTATGATTGTATGACCTAGTTCAGTCGCATTCTGTCTGGCAAGTTAGTGGGTGTAGAAGTGGCGAAGAAGGAGGGAGGGGTGCTAGGGTGCGTGGGGACGGAGGTGGTGATAAGTATGGGCTGAAGGAATATAAATGAGAGAGATGCATATTTACAATTTTCCTTCATGTCAGTCCGCAAATTAATGACTTTTGTTTGGTTTTATTTGGTAAGACTCCTTTGTCACACAGTAATGTTTAAATGTGTGTGTTTTTCTAGCCGGTTGTGTGGTGTGTGTGTGTGTGTGTGTGTGTGTGTGTGTGTGTGCGTGCGTGCGCGCGTGCGTGTATGTGTGTGCGTGCGCATGTGTGATTTAGGAATAATAGAGCTGCAGATTATTGTAACGTGGAATGGAACGTGCCATAGAAAGGGTTCATTATTTGGTGCCAGAGACAGCACCAATGGCATCAAAGACCATGCGAACCATTCTTCCCATGTTTTGATTGTTTGTTAATTTGTGTTTCTAATGAGCATTCAACACAGTTTTACACGCCGAAATCTTACTCTTGAGCCCCAATAAATCAACTTAGAAATTACTGTTAACACATCTGTTTGGCTGAATTGTCAAGAATGTGTTCGCGTCTGTTTGCTTGCTTTTTTTTTTGCAATCGTATCAAACTTTGTATGTCTTATTTATTGTCATTTTATATATATATATATATATATATATATCAAAATGTGCAGAGTGAGATGGCACATGTCTCGTGTTTGACTTTTTTTGGGGTACATATATGTCTAGTACGGCTGACCCGCATTCTCTTCAGTCTGTACAGTTAGTTAGTGACAAGGCTTCATGTTAAGGACACAACAGACACATACTCTATTCAGTCTGTACAGTTAGTTAGTGACAATGCTTCATGTTAAGGACACAACAGACATATTCTATTCAGTCTGTACAGTTATTTAGTTACAATGCTTCATGTTAAGGACACAACAGACACATACTCTATTCAGTCTGTACAGTTAGTTAGTGACAATGCTTCATGTTAAGGACACAACAGACACATATTCTATTCAGTCTGTACAGTTAGTTAGTGACAATGCTTCATGTTAAGGACACAACAGACATATTCTATTCAGTCTGTACAGTTAGTTAATGACAAGGCTTCATGGTAACCCTTTCACCGCCAATGCCGCATTTTTGCACCACAATGATTACAACACCCATGTTATAAAAACTCTTGAAATCAATGATTCAATGATATTGTGGGCAGTAAGGATTGACCCCATTCTAAATGTGTCACAGAAAACTCCAACAATATTGCAGACAACTATTTTATGCAGCCAAGTAGCTTTAGTGGAAATGTTTGGTTCAAAGATGACTGTCGGTGAAAGGCTTAAATTAAGAACATAACAGACACATACTCTATTCAGTCTCTACAGTTAGTTATTGACAAGGCTTCGTGTTAAGGACACAACAGACATATACTTTAACCGGTCTGTACAGTTAGGTTGTGACAAGGCTTCGTGTTAAGGACTCAGCAGATCCATATTCTATTCAATCTGTACACGGGCAACAGAGCGTGGCTGGTTTAATTAAAAATCGCAAACACCCCCTCCTCCCCTACCAACACACACACATGCGACTCCTTTTCCTTTCATACAGATATACCTAGAAGCAAGGAAAAGAATTGTAGTTGTACTCTGACGTTTGTCTGTATCTGTCTGTCTGACCGTCTCTTTCACTCTCTAAGCGTACGCTCGCGCGCGCGTGCGCGCGCGCGCGCGCGCGCGCGCGCGTGTGTGTGTGTGTGTGTGTGTGTGTGTGTGTGTGTGTGTGTGTGTGTGTGTGTGTGTGTGTGTGTGTGTGTGTGTGTGTTGGGAGAGTCAGTTAGCCTAGGTGAGGCCCCAGGATGGAAGACTGATTCACATTCAATGAATGTCCCCTTAAAGCGTTGCATACTAATGTCCCTCTTTAACCTCAGGATAGCACATTCAATGAATGTCCCCATGATGCGTTCCATACTAATGTCCCTCTTTAACCTCAGGATAGCACATTCAATGAATGTCCCTATGATGTGTTCCATGCTAATGTCCCTCTTTAACCTCAGGATAGCACATTCAATGAATGTCCCTATGATGTGTTCCATACTAATGTCCCTCTTTAACCTCAGGATAGCACATTCAATGAATGTCCCTATGATGTGTTCCATACTAATGTCCCTCTTTAACCTCAGGATAGCACATTCAATGAATGTCCCTATGATGTGTTCCATACTAGTGTCCCTCTTTAACCTCAGGATAGCACATTCAATGAATGTCCCTATGATGTGTTCCATGCTAATGTCCCTCTTTAACCTCAGGATAGCACATTCAATGAATGTCCCTATGATGTGTTCCATACTAATGTCCCTCTTTAACCTCAGGATAGCACATTCAATGAATGTCCCTATGATGTGTTCCATACTAATGTCCCTCTTTAACCTCAGGATAGCACATTCAATGAATGTCCCTATGATATGTTCCATACTAATGTCCCTCTTTAACCTCAGGATAGCACATTCAATGAATGTCCCCATGATGTGTTCCATACTAATGTCCCTCTTTAACCTCAGGATAGCACATTCAATGAATGTCCCTATGATGTGTTCCATACTAATGTCCCTCTTTAACCTCAGGATAGCACATTCAATGAATGTCCCTATGATATGTTCCATACTAATGTCCCTCTTTAACCTCAGGATAGCACATTCAATGAATGTCCCCATGATGTGTTCCATACTAATGTCCCTCTTTAACCTCAGGATAGCACATTCAATGAATGTCCCTATGATGTGTTCCATACTAATGTCCCTCTTTAACCTCAGGATAGCACATTCAATGAATGTCCCTATGATATGTTCCATACTAATGTCCCTCTTTAACCTCAGGATAGCACATTCAATGAATGTCCCTATGATGTGTTCCATACTAATGTCCCTCTTTAACCTCAGGATAGCACATTCAATGAATGTCCCTATGATGTGTTCCATACTAATGTCCCTCTTTAACCTCAGGATAGCACATTCAATGAATGTCCCCATGATGTGTTCCATACTAATGTCCCTCTTTAACCTCAGGATAGCACATTCAATGAATGTCCCTATGATGTGTTCCATGCTAATGTCCCTCTTTAACCTCAGGATAGCACATTCAATGAATGTCCCCATGATGTGTTCCATACTAATGTCCCTCTTTAACCTCAGGATAGCACATTCAATGAATGTCCCCATGATGTGTTCCATACTAATGTCCCTCTTTAACCTCAGGATAGCACATTCAATGAATGTCCCTATGATGTGTTCCATGCTAATGTCCCTCTTTAACCTCAGGATAGCACATTCAATGAATGTCCCTATGATGTGTTCCATACTAATGTCCCTCTTTAACCTCAGGATAGCACATTCAATGAATGTCCCTATGATGTGTTCCATACTAGTGTCCCTCTTTAACCTCAGGATAGCACATTCAATGAATGTCCCTATGATGTGTTCCATGCTAATGTCCCTCTTTAACCTCAGGATAGCACATTCAATGAATGTCCCCATGATGTGTTCCATACTAATGTCCCTCTTTAACCTCAGGATAGCACATTCAATGAATGTCCCTATGATGTGTTCCATACTAATGTCCCTCTTTAACCTCAGGATAGCACATTCAATGAATGTCCCTATGATATGTTCCATACTAATGTCCCTCTTTAACCTCAGGATAGCACATTCAATGAATGTCCCCATGATGTGTTCCATACTAATGTCCCTCTTTAACCTCAGGATAGCACATTCAATGAATGTCCCTATGATGTGTTCCATACTAATGTCCCTCTTTAACCTCAGGATAGCACATTCAATGAATGTCCCTATGATATGTTCCATACTAATGTCCCTCTTTAACCTCAGGATAGCACATTCAATGAATGTCCCTATGATGTGTTCCATACTAATGTCCCTCTTTAACCTCAGGATAGCACATTCAATGAATGTCCCCATGATGTGTTCCATACTAATGTCCCTCTTTAACCTCAGGATAGCACATTCAATGAATGTCCCTATGATATGTTCCATACTAATGTCCCTCTTTAACCTCAGGATAGCACATTCAATGAATGTCCCCATGATGTGTTCCATACTAATGTCCCTCTTTAACCTCAGGATAGCACATTCAATGAATGTCCCTATGATGTGTTCCATACTAATGTCCCTCTTTAACCTCAGGATAGCACATTCAATGAATGTCCCTATGATGTGTTCCATACTAATGTCCCTCTTTAACCTCAGGATAGCACATTCAATGAATGTCCCTATGATGTGTTCCATGCTAATGTCCCTCTTTAACCTCAGGATAGCACATTCAATGAATGTCCCCATGATGTGTTCCATACTAATGTCCCTCTTTAACCTCAGGATAGCACATTCAATGAATGTCCCTATGATGTGTTCCATACTAATGTCCCTCTTTAACCTCAGGATAGCACATTCAATGAATGTCCCTATGATGTGTTCCATACTAATGTCCCTCTTTAACCTCAGGATAGCACATTCAATGAATGTCCCCTATGATGTGTTCCATACTAATGTCCCTCTTTAACCTCAGGATAGCACATTCAATGAATGTCCCTATGATGTGTTCCATACTAATGTCCCTCTTTAACCTCAGGATAGCACATTCAATGAATGTCCCCATGATGTGTTCCATACTAATGTCCCTCTTTAACCTCAGGATAGCACATTCAATGAATGTCCCCATGATGTGTTCCATACTAATGTCCCTCTTTAACCTCAGGATAGCACATTCAATGAATGTCCCCATGATGTGTTCCATACTAATGTCCCTCTTTAACCTCAGGATAGCACATTCAATGAATGTCCCTATGATGTGTTCCATACTAATGTCCCTCTTTAACCTCAGGATAGCACATTCAATGAATGTCCCCATGATGCGTTCCATACTAATGTCCCTCTTTAACCTCAGGATAGCACATTCAATGAATGTCCCTATGATGTGTTCCATACTAATGTCCCTCTTTAACCTCAGGATAGCACATTCAATGAATGTCCCTATGATGTGTTCCATACTAATGTCCCTCTTTAACCTCAGGATAGCACATTCAATGAATGTCCCCATGATGTGTTCCATGCTAATGTCCCTCTTTAACCTCAGGATAGCACATTCAATGGATGTCCCTATGATGTGTTCCATACTAATGTCCCTCTTTAACCTCAGGATAGCACATTCAATGAATGTCCCCATGATGTGTTCCATGCTAATGTCCCTCTTTAACCTCAGGATAGCACATTCAATGCATGTCCCTATGATGTGTTCCATACTAATGTCCCTCTTTAACCTCAGGATAGCACAGAGGGCCAATGCCCTTCCAGAAATCTGTGATAATTTTTGCTTGACATTGATTATGCCTTACCCCAGATACACCCCCACTTTACCAGCCAAGAGGCCCTGAGGTCAATTCACCGGAAGCACACTGGCGCCCCCAGTCCCCCATTGGGAAGGGCGTTAACCGGTGACGAGCTCCCCATAACTACGCATGGCGCATCGCATTTAGTGCACGGAGTTCGTGGTCAGAGTTTAATTGCCCTGTTGAAAGAGAGACCGTTTAACCGCCCTCCCCCTCCCCCACCCCCATCAGCCCTTCCCCACACTTCCACCCCACCCCACCTTTTCAACCCCTGTCATAATAATACTGGTTTTCTGTTTTCGTGTCTGTAATGTTTCTCTCAATAAAACTGATCCCTATCCAAGTTATAACTTAACACTCTCGGTCTTTAGAATTCACCACTTTTATGAAACTGGTTTGCTCTTTTTTTTTTTCATTTACGGTTTATCGTTTTCTCTGAAACCTGTTTTGCTGTTCCTTCTATACACGTTACCACTATTTTACAGCTTCTTGGGAAAATCGGAGAGCTTTGAAACAGTACTAATGTGTGTGTCATGACACGTGCGTAACGCCTTCTCATCACACGGATACACGAGGAAAGGAAAGAAAGAAGGAAGGGAGAAGGAAGGAAAGAAGAAAATAAGGAAGGAAGGAAGAGAGGAATAAAGGAAGGAAGGAAGGGAAGAAGGGAAAAACAAAGGAAGGAAATAAGTTAGAAGTAAGGAAGGAAGGAAATAAAATAAAAAGGAAGAAAGGGAAGTTAAAAAGGAAGGAAGGAAAGAAGGAAAGAAAGAAGGAAGGAAGGAAGGAAAGAAGGAAGGAACGAAGGAAAGAAGGAAGGAAAGGAAAATAATAAAAAGGAACGAAGGGAAGGGAAATAATAAAAAGGAAGGAAGGTCAGAAGGAAGGAAGGAAGGAAGGAAACAAAGAATGAAAGTAAGAAGGAAGGAAGGAAGGAAAGTCAGAAGAAAAGAAGGAAGGAAAGAAGAAAGAAAGGAAGGAAACTAGGAAGGAAAGAAAGAAGGAAAGAAAGAAAGTAGGAAGGATTGTCGGAAGGAAGGAAAGAATGAAAGAAGTATTGAAGGTAGGAAGGAAGGAAGGAAGAAGGAAGGAAAGAAGGAAGCTAGGAATGAAAGAAAGAAGGAAAGAAAGTAAGAAAGATAGAAGGAAGGAAGCAGGGAGGTAGACAAAAAAAGTAGGAATAAAAGAAACGAGGAAGAAATTAAAGAAGGAATTCGTTTATACATAAACCAATGCCTTTAGGGAACATAGCGTTGAGGAAGGTCCCCAAAGGCCAACTAATCCCTCGGATGCAGCACATTGAGCCAACGAACAGTGCTAAGTGATACAAAAAACTTTCATTAACGACTCTGTGGGTGGCATTTTGGGGTGAGTCTGTACAGGTGTGCATGTGTGTGTGGTCTGTGTTGCAGTCGGTACAGTGGTGTAACAGAATAAAAGACCTTTAGTGCTCATGGACCACAATCGATGAATAGTCTTCAGTGCTCTTTAAGCCACTGCCTGTCGTGTAGGCCCTAGTAATAGTGTAATACAGCTGAGAGGCCTTTAACCCTTTCACCGCCAAAAAGGCATCACATTGAGGTCTGTTTTATCCAAAGACCCTATTGGTCAGTTTTGGGAAGTAAGGATAGACATTATTTTATACCTGTCACATAAGAATCCCCACTACTGCAGTACATTTAATGGACATTTTTGGCTGAAATATGGCTGGCGGTGAAAGGGTTAAAGGTGGACCCTGACGGATGGGTTTTTGCTAGAGACACGTCGAGATCACCAGAAAGACAGCCTTTTCTAGGATCGGAACACTCACTTTGCTCTGGTTTCCTAGAAATCAAACCGTCAAAACGGCGATTCATCCTTGGCGGAGATGCCGGAGAGAAGCCATTTTGGATGGGGTGGGTTGAGGCCACTGAGAGTGGTTGAAGGTTTTTCTTCTTGGTAGTGTAGTATAAAAAAAAGGAGTTATTTTCTTTGTTGTGAGACTGTCTGGGTAAACTGTCTAAAATTAAAATAAATAAATAAATAAAAAGGCTTGCATTGTGGACATTTCGTGCAAACGATTTGGTCTAAACTCAGGCGGCCATTAGAAAAGAGAATGGACTTTCTTTCACTGAAAGAATTTGACTTCCAGCACCTCCGCCAAGGAGGAATCGCCGATGTGACGGTTTGATTTCTAGGAAACCAGAGCAAAGTGAGTGTTGTGATCTCTGTAAAGGGCGTTTTCCTGGAAAAACTCATCCGTCAGAGTGCACCTTTAAAGGGCCAGTCTCACGTCCATTAACATCGCACAACTGTACGATACAATTCGATCACGTGGTCTCGAAGAACAAATGTGATTCGCGCATCGAGACCGCGTGATCGAATCGTATCGTACAGTCGTGCGATTTTAGTGGACGTGTGGCTGGCCCTTAACTTAAGGCCTAGCCACACTGCATACGGTTTGACCCCAATACGATACGATTGAGACGATGTCTGTGAGTCATAATTCATGCAAAATATTTTCCGTCTAAAAATAACTCTACTATTTTCGTTCCCTATATTCAATACATCAATACGCAAATCAAATCAAGTGCCCGATGCAAACATAAGATATTTTCTTTGATCAGATTCGTGTACGGGAGACTACAAACACAATGAGCATAACTAGTAGGTCAGGATTTCATCAGATGTATTTTGACATTAGAGTAATGTCACGTCAATCATGCATCACAAATGTCAAAATCGGATCGTAGTAAATCGTATCGTACGCAGTCTAGGCCTATGAAGACCCACCAGATTACGTGTCAAAATCACGGGTTTCACGGGTTTTCCCTCTTATAGCTGGTAAGAAATCTTGTTTTGACCAGGTTTGACTCCCTAACAAATGCCCCCAAATTGAAAACGAAACATCATTTTAAAAAGCAGCTTCAATTTGAAGTTGGGGACAATTATGTGGGTCACAGCTGCCCAGAAAACTTAAAACCAAGGGACTTAATCGTGGTGGGTTAGTGTGTCTTTAAGTAGACCACAGTTAGTGAAAAGTCCTTAGAGCTCTTTAATTTTAAAGACCGCAGTCCTCCGTGTGTGTGGATTTCCCCCACGTCCCTCTATATCCAGCTGGCGATCAGCTCTGAGCTACTATGGCGACATACCATTGTTCCCACATACCGCTAGTTGCACACACCGGATGGGTTTTTTTACGTGTGTGCAGCGCACATGGAGTTATATACTTGTGTGTGTGTGTGTGTGTGTGTGTGTGTGTGTGTGTGTGTGTGTGTGTGTGTGTGTGTGTGTGTGTGTGTGTGTGTGTGAGAGAGTGTGTGTGTGTGTGTATGTGTGTATGCATGTGTGTGTGTGTGTGTGTATGTGAGAGAGAGAGAGAGAGAGAGAGAGAGAGAGAGAGAGAGAGAGAGAGAGAGATGAGAGAGAGAGAGTGTGTGTGTGTGCGCGCGTGTGCATGTGTGTGTGTGTGTGTGTGTGTGTGTGTGTGTGTGTGTGTGTGTGTGTGTGTGTGTGTGTGTGTGTGTGTGTGTGTGTGTGTGTGTGTGTGTAGTATGTGTTTATCTGGGTCTTACAGGACAAACAAAAACACAGAGAGAGAGAGAGAGAGAGAGAGAGAGAGAGAGAGAGAGAGAGAGAGAGAGAGAGAGAGAGAGAGGGAGAGAGAGAGAGAGAGAGAGAGAGAGAGAGAGAGAGAGAGAGAGAGAGACTTGTGGGACTAGCGGTATGTGGGAACAATAGTATGCTTCTGCTACTTAGACCTATCATTATAAGGGAAGATGAGTTTAACGTCCTCCGAACTGGTACATATACATATGGGCCATTTGTATATGTGAAGATAGTGGGTCGATCCAGGAGATACTACAATACCAGATCGACCCATAGCAGTCATTAAAGAACAAGCGCGGATTCGCAATCGTTTGTGGCGTGCGACAATTTTGGACCGACCGACAGACCGACAGACAGACCCACAAAATGAGTTATAGGTTTGTGGCTTAAGCCACAAACAAAAACTCAAACAAAACGAACGAAAAACCCCCCAACAAAAACCGCGCCAAACTTAGACTCCTTTGCCCGATATAAAATCGGAGCAAAGGACAAACATGGTAGATAGGCCTATTATATATGATATCACTTTCATCACATAAGCCGTATTTATTATTTTTGGTACAGTACTAAATTGTTGTGGGAGAGGAGTTATAATGACATATTGTGGAAGGACTTCTGCGTACTGTCTAGTATTTTCGATGGTTTTGGGTAGAGGATTAAAGTTGCATGAGAACCGGTTCAAACATCCGAACCGGTTTTCCCTCTCCGAACCGGTTTAATCGAACCGGTTTTTTAAAACCAGTACTCGCATCACTAGTTTTACCTAACGAAACACATATTTATTTGTCAGAATATTCACACACACGCACGCACGCACACGCGCACGCACGCACGCACACACACACACACACACACACACACACACACACACACACACACACACACACACACACACACACACACACACAATGTTCCATCAATATTCAATGTTCCATTTGAACATATTTGACACAATAAAGAAACTTATGACTTATGACTTATGACACACACACACTCAGCTCAACACTCAAAGTCAAAGTCAAAGTCAAAGCCATACACCACCACAAACCAGAAACAGCTGCTCTTGGTTTACAAACACCCAATCTGCGCTGAGAATCAGTGTTGTTTTTCGACTAAGAATGTGCGTTATTCTAAGAAAAACTTACTTTCAGTTTGCAGTTTAAAAAAACCGGTTAACAGCAACTCGAACCGGTTTTTCGAAACCGCGAAAGCTTTTTAGCACCGGTTTTTTGGTTCAAACCGGTTTTCCCTTCCACCTCTATAGAGGATACGGCCTATAGCCTACCGGAGAGAGGTATCAGGGTATGAAAAGAGCTACAAACTCGTGTTCAATAGCATGACTACGGCACCTAATTGAATTTCGACCTTAATATTTAAGATCAAAGAACATATAATTTACTTCCTAAAACTACAACTACAGAAATTTTATACCCCCCCCCCCCCTTTTCTCCAATAGGGGAAAGAGGGGTAAAAAAGCGCATCCTACCGGGGTAAAAAGCCCATGGGCGGGTAAGAAGCCCACCCCAATTATCTCATGAAATGAAGCAAATTTCAGTTAAATTTTGCCCATGTTCCTTTGCACGTCTTTTAAAATACCTCATATTTAAGTTTCATGATGTTGTGGTCAATAATATGAGTTTTTTAATATTTGTTGACGTTCTTTTTTTTTTTTTTCATTTTCTGTCCTTGGAAAAGTTAAATAAAAAACCAACAACAGCAAACTACCTCCATATTTTTATATTTATACAAAGCTTATTCTATGGGCTTTTGAACGATACTTTTCTTTTTTAACAACACTGTGATTGTCAGCTACACAGACTGAAATGAATTAGCTGATTGTGACGGGGAAAAACGCCCACGGGAAAGAAGCCCATGCGCGTTTTGCACGCCTATAATTGTAGGTGATGGTCATCTTTTTTATTGCCACATATCCTGACAAACGTTGTATTTAAGTTTTTAAATGATTAGCGAACACGTTCTGCAATGTTCAAAGGTGCCTATCAGCACAAGCATTATTCATTAAGATCAATTATATGACAGTTTCAGCTTTGAATTTAAGTGAAAATCTTATTCCGCGCACTGCTTCATCCATTCACAACCGATTTAATCTTCCATTGTCGAATGTACAAATATATAAAATGTTTCATCATCGTATGACGGTTCCTTGGTACAATGGTATAATGCGTGCCTCGTAATGTTGCAGCATGTCGGATCTGTGAGTTCGATACTGTGCAAGGCCACATTTTTTTAAATTTTAAGTTTTGTGAGTGTACGTTCATTTTTCAATTTTTTTTTTTAATGTAATGGAGACATTTATAAGTGTATAATAATTGCAAATCCGATCCACTTTTTGTATTCTAAATACCTGGAACTGAAGCAGACTATTTAACTTAGTAGGCCTACAACAGGGATTGAAGAATACACACTGTGTCAAAACGGCAACACGCGTAGAACTTCGTTGTTTCAGTCGAGACAAAATGGCGTCGATGGTAGGGCCTAGCATGGCGCGTTGGGAGAGTGACGGTGACTTTTCAACTTAGAGAGGGGGGGGGGGGGCGCTTTTTACCCGACCTGGGGTGCGCGTATTCCCGACTACGGGGCAAAAAGCGCAACTGTAATATGTTTGCAAAGAAAAAGCATTTTCTATCAAAATCCTTTGTTTTTTTCGCCTAAAAATTCATGGATGTATAGAATAACTATTCCTGCATATTTTGCAATGTTTCAGAGGCTTCCTGTGCACGAAATAAGCAAATTATCCAACTCATAAGGCCTATCCTGAGACATCCATGCGCTTTTTACCCCGTCTTCCCCTAACTAGCAGTGTCCCATATGACCTAACGATTGGGAGGACGCAAAGCATTAATCTTCACGTGTTCAATGAATAAAATGGAGTGACCTATATATCTGCTTATGATATCAATACTACATTGACTTCGTTGATCAAAATTAATGTGCGAAATGTGCAGTCAGACCAAGATCAAAGCGTGCCGGCTATCGGCCAAAGACGCCGACAGCGAGTGGTGTTAAAAAGGCCGTTTATTGTGCAACGATACGTCAGTGAGTGTGTTCCCTTTGTTAGCGCCCTCTTCACTGTTTTTACGACAACTGCCGATAAGCGTAAGGCTTTTGTTGGCGTGTGATTTCCGTCACATGTCGTAAAGTAAAACTAATCCCCCAAGAGCATTCAGTGTCTCTGTTCGGCTTTCCTGAGTTGACTTGGCTCTCACAAGCTATCAGACATAATATTTTCATATATATCAGGATTTCAGAATCGTTAGAGTGCAGCCACGTGGAAGCTGAGAACTATTAACAGGGAAATGGCGTAGACAAAGCGTTCTGACCGAGTAATGCGCTCTCAACATAGCACTTCGAGGCAACGACGTACCGCTCTTTGCCACATCACCTGCCTGTGTGAGGCTAACTCTGTTATGTGCCCTAAGCCATTCAGTGCAACACTCTTTTCTTACCTTCGCTTCTTGGAGGCCTCTGGTTCAGGGACGACATTAACTGATTTTAAAGGGAATATTCATTCCATACGCACGTATCTGGTTCTTGCTCACTGCTCCCTAGCACTAACAGTTCTGCCTGAGATGACATTGTCAAATTTGAGATTCCTTGACCTAAATTACAACAGGCTGAATCATGTCAATATCAGCTCCATTACGGGTTTGATAAACATCCGATGATTGTCCATGTCTAAGAATCCCATTGTACCCCTCCATGCTGATCATTCCTATCCAAGAGTGACACAATGCTTGCCGCAGTCGATAGATTTGTCGCATTCTAAGCTTAAATTAAAGTGTTCGATTCTGAAGTGTGGACAACGTTCAGTCGTTTACAGAAAATAAACGTGACGTCTACAAGCGTTTACACTCTCAGCCCTGACGGTTTTCAGCAGGCACGTCTTCTGCAAGAACTGTACTTAGTTGGCAGTCCAGTGCAAACGTTTTCTGCTGACATTTTCAAAGACATTACACACCTGCGTCTCATTTCCACACAAAACCCAAAGCTGTGTTGTAGCATAATACTTCCCAGCAACTTTGATGGGTCTTGCATAGCCCCTTTATATGAAATTTCGTCCTGCAAAGATTAGCTGCGGTCATGGACGTACTGTGGATTTCTTTGGCTGATGGCCTGTCTAGCAAAGTGTTTTGTTT
>CM065691.1:5959164-5976664 GCA_017654935.2 Phymorhynchus buccinoides | reverse complement strand
AAGCTCCTCTGAACTCCCTCTAGCATATCTATGTGTTTTCTCTAATATAGGTCTCACCAAAGCCTTAAAATAAAGGAATCATTATAAACTTTTGATTTAGTATAGTATAGTATAGTATAGTATAGTATAGTATAGTTATAGTATAGTATAGTATAGTATAGTATAGTATAGTATAGTATAGTATAGTATAGTATAGTATAGTATAGTATAGTATAGTGTGGGACTGGCTCAAGCCTAAGCCTCGCGGCTTATAAACGTCCCTTCATTGACACTGTTTTGTTTGCATAAGCATGCCTTTTAAAATTATGATTGTAATTCAATCATCATGTTCAAAAAATAGTTGACTAAAATTTTCATTTTTGTCAAGGAGATTTTTGAAAGTATTTAGTGTTGGTGCTCTTTTTAGGTTAGGTGTTAGCAAATTCCAGAGGTTAGCAACTCGATTACTAAAACAATGTTTACGCCTGTTAGTATTACAACGCTGTATATGTAATTTTCCCTCTTGATTTCTAGTGCTGTTATAAATGGATAGTGTAAAAAGAGAATCAATGCTAATGTCATCTAAGTTGTTAAAAATTTTGTACATCTGTATAAGGTCTCCCCTAACACGTCTTCCTTTTAATGAATGAAGGTTTAAAAATGTTAATCTATCTTGGTAATCAAAATCTGTACAACTTTTAACCATCTTGGTTGCTCTCCTCTGTACCCTTTCAATAGAAGCTGACTGACGTTTTAAATACGGGTACCAGATGATATTACCATACTCTAAATGTGAACGTACCAATGATTTGTATAGTAACAAAAATGTTTCCTTATCCAAACGAATGAATGTTCTTTTAATTATTCCCAACATCTGATTTGCCTTTTTTTTTAATCCCTTTATGAATATGTGTATCAAAAGTAAGATTATTGTCAAATACGACTCCAAGGTCTTTTTCCTCAGTACATGCATTTATCTTTTGCTCTTCTTGATCAATTTTCATAACATAATCATATTCTGGATTCTTTTTGCCTACATGCATAACTTTGCATTTTGACACATTAAAATATAGGTTCCAGTCGTACGTCAGTCCACTTCTGGAGATTATTCAAGTCACTTTGTATAGTATTGTTTTCTGTTGTATTGTTATAAATCTTTGTGTCGTCTGCAAATATTTTGCATGTGCTTTGTATAAAATTTGGTAAATCATTGATAAAAATTGTAAATAAGACTGGTCCGAGGATACTGCCCTGGGGGATACCACTTAAAACATCATTTTTTCAGAGTATTCTGAACCAACTCGAACACTTTGTTTTCGTCCACTTAAAAATGATCGAACCCACTGAAGTATATTATCGCAGATGCCATATGCATTCATTTTTAGAAGAAGTCTTTCGTGATTTGTTAGTAATAGTGCTAACAAGCAGACCGGACATCCTGTTGGCTTTTAATACAATATTATTTATGTCATTTGTGAGGTTCAAAAGTGAAGCCCGGGTCCACAAACACCCCAAGATCTTTCTCAACATCTGTAGGTTCCAGCACCCGTTTATCTTCACTATCTTTCATATAATAATATGTATGCTTGGGATTATTTTTACCGAGGTGCATAACCTTACACTTTTGACTATTAAATTTCATGAGCCAAGTATCAGCCCATGTAATTAAGTTGTTAATGCACGTTTGAACTCTTTTTCTTGATAAGAACGCGTTCACTCGCCTGCGTGCACGTACGTGCATGAGATAGAGGCAAAAATGCGCACGAGCTCTTGTGAATAGCCACTCATTTTTATGAGAAAGGGAAAGTAGGCTTATCCTTGGAATTATCTGCCTTCGTGTCATGGCGAAGACGCAGGCTCACTTTGAGCTCTATTTTTGTTTGCTCGGGTGCGTGTCAGTATTGCCATGCTTAGGACAGTCGTTTTGGAATGATTTTCTGGCTGGCAATCCAGCCACTGGCCTCGTCTATTGCCAATTCTACGAGTGCTGCAACGACGATTGGATTGTCAGGAACACTTCAGGTGAGTTCAACTTAGCCTTTTATTAAGGCAATATCGTGATTGAGCACGTAACCTTTGGCAATGCCTTTAATAATTTATGCTATGCTATGCTAAACCAAAGGCTTTGTTTTAGCATAGCATAGCATAAATGGGGTTTGCCTCCGGGGACCTCTACCGTAGCCGGATTAGCTGACTGGAGCCATGAAACACTGGGTAGATCTTTATTTTTAGTTCCCTTTTTTTACAAGCCGTTATAACTTATAACTACCGAAGTGTTCCAATCAGATTTATCAGTGTGTGTGTGTGTGTGTTTGATGGCTTAATTAGGGTTATCGTCAGTTTAGTGTATTTGATAGGTGAAAAGATACAAATTCTACTTTCGCTGAAAACCCACATTGTCACGCGACTGACATCATTTTCCCTAATTGGAGGACTTTAGTGTTGAACGTCTTGTTCCTCAGTTACTTCTTCCGTTTTGTTTTGTTTTGTTTTTCTTCCTGCTGCTCTACACCATGCTGTTTAATTTATCCATTTGGATAGCTCAGGGGTAACATTCAGATTCACACACACACACACACACACATACACACACACCAGGGCTCCCAATCGTCCCGCAAAACAAGGGGTCCCTGGGACTCCTTCACTTACATCATAGAGGGTCCTAGAGGAGGGATAGAGGGTCCCAGTGGCATTGCAGAATGCTAAAATGAATTTTTTTAGTGCATCCCTGGGACCCCCTGCACATTCTTTTAGAGGGTCCTTTAGAATGTTAGTGCTTCACAGACCCCCAAATGGGGGTCCCTGGGAGCCCTGCACACACACACACACACACACACACACACACACACACACACACACACACACACACACACACAGAGAGACACACTTGTCCCCTTTACCGCTGTTTTCAGAGAATTGGATTTCGGACTATTCTGATACCTGGCCCTATTAACCCCTTCATTGCCGAGCCCGTTACTGGTTCCGGGGCAACTATTTGCCAAGCCGTTTTAGGTTGCGGAGTTTATCACAAACCTTTCTGAATAAAAGTGCATATATATATATAACCTATGTTTTCTGAAAGGGAATTGAATATACACATGTACTAATTTTTACTATCATTTGAGAACACTCTCACATGCATTCAAACATACTGCGGAAAGCATATGGATAGAAAAAGGGAAACTCTTAGAATAACCCTATGATGGATATTTCCGTGACGGGGCAGTTTATAGGTTACCGGAAGTTGACGGAAATATCAGTGACGGGGCAGTGAAGAGGTTAAGCCAACATTATGTAAACTTGCACTTTCAGTTTCACGGTTTCAGGTCTGCGCACAGAGCTGGCAAAGCGCCTGTATGGGCAACACCTGGTGCAGAGGGCGGTGCTGAATCACGTGCAGGGGCACGTGCAGAGTGTGGACCCCGCTGGTCCCAGCAAGGCCCTGGTCCTCTCCTTCCATGGACCCCCCGGCACAGGAAAGAACCATGTCAGCCGAATCATCGCCGAACAGCTGTACCGGAACGGGCTGAGGAGCGAGTACGTTCACCTTGTTTCAGTCCCTGCCGTGTTCAAACACCAACACTTGGTGGATGATTATAAGGTGGGGGAATGGTTGTTTGTGTGTGTGTGTGTGTGTGTGTGTGTGTGTGTGTGTGTGTGTGTGTGTGTGTGCAGGGCTCCCAATCGACCTGCAAAACAAGGGGTCCCAGGAGTACAGTATAGAGGGTCCTAGAGGCAGGATAGAGGGTCCCAGTGGCATTGCGAATGCTAAAAACATTTTTTGTAGTGCATCCCTGGGACCCACTGCACATTCTTTTAGAGGGTCCTTGAGAATTTTAGTGCTTCATAGACCCCCAAATGGGGGTCCCTGGAAAGCCCTGGTGCGTGTGTGTGTGTGTGAATGGGGGGGGGGGGGCAACTCCCCCAAATGAAAAAAACCACCCTGAAACTTGTGAAAGGCAGGGATCCAGGAGCCACCGACGGCACTGTGGCTCCGGTGGGGTACAGTGGCAGAGCCCTATTAGGGAGGTTAATGGGGGGCAACGTGAGAGAGAAAGCGATAACAAGATAGACAGACAGTTTTTAAAAATGATGGACAGAGACAGTTTAGAGTCCCATAAGCCTTGTATTAGTTGTACAAATGTTTACATTGCCTTTGAAAACAATATGGCATTACCAGGCTGTTTTCAAGATTCCCCCGAGAGAGACTTCCGGGATAGAACAACCAAGTTTAAAATGCCCCAAATTGCTTCTGGTCATTTTATTTTTCATGAATTAACAACAACAAAATGAAAGTCAGTTTCTGGTAAAAGTTAAAAAACTGAAATCAGTGTTAATGTTAATTATCTCCCTTACTGTGCGCTCTCGGGTTCAGGAGGAAGTAAAGCGTGTGGCTATGGAGGAAGCCAGTCATCTCAGGTTCAGGTTGTGTGTGCATACATTTATGTGTATGCATGCATAAATTATGTGTGTGTATGCATGCATAAATTATGTGTGTGTATGCATAAATTGTTTGTGTTTGTGAGTGTATGTGTGTGTTTGTGCGCGCATGCATATTTAATGTGTGTGTATGTGTCTGTGTGTGTGTGTGTATGTGTGTGTGCATGTATATATATATATGTGTGTGTGTGTGTATGCATTTGCATTTATGCATTTGCACTTGTAATTTTGTATGCATACATGCAATTACAATAGTATATTATTGTATGTGTCCATGTTGAAACATTTTCAGGATCAGCTGCAGAAGCTGATAGAGGACCAGGTGAGGCGATGCCCGCGATCGTTGTTTATCTTTGACGAGGTGGACAAGATGCCGCGGGGTCTGATCGACATCATCAAGCCTTACCTGGACTACCACCCCTACCTCCAGCAAGTGGACTACCGCAGGGCCACGTTTCTCCTCCTCAGGTACCACTGCATGGGATCTGATGCAGACTCTGCAATATTTTTTTCTTTTTTTTTTCTCTCGTGATCATGGACAGAAACGTTATGATTCGATTTTTATTCATTGTTGCGAAATCATGGTCATCATTATTAGGGGGCAAAGTTATGATATATTATGACGTGTTCCTCAGGTACATGTTTTTGTTGCCTGTCTGTCATTTCCGACAATGACTGCCAGATAGCGCATTTGTTGACATGGCCTTTGTTGTCGATGGGGCTATAGTTTTAATCTAAATCTTAATCCAAAAGCCAGATAGCAGAGAGGGCAGATACTATTCTGGCGGGCTGGGCGATAATTAGTTGATAGAGGAGATGCCTTGCCCAGGGTACATCCCCACTCTCTTGGCCAAAGGGATTTGAGGACGAGAGTTGGCATTGGGGAAGGTCCCCAAAGGCCAACCAATCCCTTTGGCTGCAGCACCAAGGGCCCCCCTCGTTCGAGAGTCACAGTCTTCCACGAAAGACTAAACTGTACCATGATATTCCAATACTGTAGAAATATCATGTATAGTACAGCTCTCATTTACTATTGGCCCTTTCTACAGGCTAATGTCAAACAGTGATAAAACTAAAAGTCATTTGAGAAAAGGTCAGGTACATGTATGATAACGTTAACGCACATACATGCGCAAAGGCGTGCATGCATACATACAATCACATAATATATATGCATGCAGAAACCATGAGCACAGGCCACCTCAACACTTTTTTCATTGTCAGGTAACAGGGAAATAAACGCACACATTCGCAAACGCATGCTTGGCGTTTGTGCACTTGTGTACGTTTGATTCCTTATGGTTGAGAATGAGAAAAATTCCCAGTCAGCGTGTGTATATATTCACTCACACGCACATGAATACACACAGAAGCCATACACAGACACACATGTACACACACTCACTCTCTCACTCACTCTATTTCCATGGGTGCTACTCTTTCATTTTTACACTGATATCAGTATTTACCAGAAACTGAACTTCAGTATTTTGTAATTCATAAAAATAAAATAAACATTTACCACAAGCGATTTGGTGCATTTTGAACTTAGTCTAGTTGTTCTATCCTGGAAGTTTACAAAGGCAATGTAATAATTTCACAAGGCTTATCAAACTAAGACTGTTTCTGTCAATCATTTTAACTGTCTGTTTGTCTCGTTATCTCTCTCTCTTAACTTGCCCACCTGAATCGTCCGACGGGGCTGTGCCTCTGTACCCTGCCGGGGCCATAGGTCCCTGGACCCCTGCCTTTCATTTTTTTTCATTTTGGGGAGTTGCACCCATGTATTTCGGATCTGGCTGCTGACCACAAGAGATACAGGTACCACAGACCTCAAGACTTAGTTTGCAAAGTTTGCAATGCTGACGTAAGAGATGAACTACGCTTCTTGCTATTCTGTCCATTTTATGATAATTTAAATTTTTTTTTTTATTGCACCTAAGTTTTATCGCAATGTAAATATGGTTTTCTTCTCTTTAAATGAATGTCTTCCAAAAATAGCGAAACTGTTAGAAAACTGTCCATTTTCTATATATGCTAAGCTCTAAAAGCAAGACAAATTGCTTTGTCATAAATGATTTCCTGTGCTAAAAATTGTGTATGAAATGACACTATGTTTCTGTTACTGTTGTTGTGCCCCACTTCCAAAGGGGGCTTTGGCCTTATGGAATAAATATTTTCATTTCATTTAATTTCTCTCTCTCACTTAGTCACGCACACATAGGCCCACACACATGCACAGAAACCGAACACAGAATATTTTTGTTTATGAAGTATTGGGAAATTCTCACACACACACATACACACGCATGTAGGCATGCACGCACACACGCGCACACGCACACGCACACACACACACACACACACACACACACAATTAGGGAGAAAGGTGGCAGAGTGGTTAAGATGTTCGGCTGCCAAATGTAATGTGTGACTGCAGCGTGAGTGACCCGGGTTCGAATCCCGGCCTCGCCCTTTCTTTCTAGTTTGACAGGAAAATCGAACTGAACGTCGAGTCCTTCGAATGGGGACTTAAAGCTAGTCTGACCCGTGCGTTTTACACACGTAAAAATCCCATGGCAGTTGAAAGTCGGTAAGAGCAGGGGAAATCCTGCTGCCTGGTATGTCCAAATTGATAGCTAGGTTTTCCAAGTGTGCCTACACCCACTCATCACCCTGTGCCCCCAAATTCATTTATTTTTAAATAAAAAATTGTGTAGGCGGTGCACTTGCAGCGACACGCTCTCCGGGGGAGAGCAGCCCGAATTTCGCAGAGATAAGTCTCTGTGACTAGAATATACCAAATACTAAAATACCAATTGTTTCTTTTCTAGGCTTTGTTTCCATGGTCTTTCTTTTAACCACGGAATAATCTTGCTCTGCCCAGCAATTTAGGGGACTCGGCCATCACGCAGTACATGCTGGACCAGCTGGGTGAGGGAAGACAAAGGGAGGACATTCTCCTGAAGGAAGTGGAGACCATTCTGTCTAAAGAGGCCATTAATTCTGGTGAGTTGCGGGCCTTCTTCTTCTTCTTCCTCTTCTTTGCCTTAGGCAGCCAACTTCAACACGTTGAAGATCATGCCAGACCTGTTTACTCTACTCTTTTCGAGTAGTATTCTACTCAATTTGGACCTCTACTACTCTTCAAATTTGAAAATAAGCTCTAATTACTCATTTTCAGTTAACATTGTTTGATGGTTTAATGAATAAAACTACACATTTTGAGACCAAACTACTCATTTCAGCTATCCAGACTACTCAAGACTTGTGTAGGGGGTAAAGAGGTCTGTCATGCTGCACTTTAGGGGGTAAAGAGGTCTGTCATGCTGCACTTTAGGGGGTAAACAGGTTTGTCATGCTGCACTTTAGGGGGTAAACAGGTCTGTCATGCTGCACTTTAGGGGGTAAACAGGTCTGTCATGCTGCACTTTAGGGGGTAAAGAGGTCTGTCATGCTGCACTTTAGGGGGTAAAGAGGTCTGTCATGCTGCACTTTAGGGGGTAAAGAGGTCTGTCATGCTGCACTTTAGGGGGTAGTACAAAAGGAAGAAAAGGGATAGAGTGGAAACAGTACCCTTTGACATGGCCGAAAGGCCGAAGAGGGCGTAAAGCCTTATTTCGCGAGTGGAAAAAGTACCCTTTGACATGGCCGAAAGGCCGAAGAGGGCGTAAAGCCTTATTTCGCGAGTGGAAAACGTCCCACATGTGTCCTTAGGACCGGGAGGATGTTAAATGTACCATATTTTTCTGACTCTAACTCTAAGGCGCACCTTTGTATAAGGCGCACCCAGCAAATTTTAATCAAATTCCAGATGTTATTACATTTTCTTACTCTTTTATTAGTCATATTATAAGGTGCAGGGGTCTGAGTCTGCGGAAAAAGTATCACCTTATATCCGAAAAATACAGTAATATTAATTCATAGAGTGGAAGGCATTCTGCATAACAGATAGAAGTTGTATAGAAATGGAAGATAGATATATAAAATTAAAATAAAATTAAAAAAAGAAAGGGGGTTGTGGGCCATAGACCTTTATTTCGCAGTATCCAAGCAAGACCAATCCGGCTACCGTAGCGGTCCCCGGGGGATGAACCCCGACCGGCACAGCTCCTGACCTTCATTTGCCACTACTTTGAGTTATGGCTCCTAATTCCCTAGTTTAATGTGGGGTTGAGACAAGGGGGGAGGGGGGGTGGAAGAGGCAGGGTGGTTTGGTGGGGGTGTTTATGGAGGGCTGTTTGGAATGTTTCCAATGACTGTTGAGGCAACTTGCTCAGGGAGGCTGTTCCATTGTGGGATAGTGTGGGGGAAAGAATCGCCTTGCGATATCTGTTGAAGACTTAACTCATTCGCATTGCAACGATTTTGAATGATTAAAAAACCTCACAAATCACTCCAACCATGCACACAAACAAAACGTACATAAACAAAAGGAGAAATAAAAGAAAATTACAGGTTTTTACTTCAGGTTTAGACATAGGGAAGTGGTAGATCAGACTTTTTTTTATATATATAGACTGTATATAGAAAAACTACACCGATTGGTTTCCCCACAACAAACCACTACAAAGGCAAAGTCAGAGGCAAAATTGTGGTCTAAGGAAGTGAAACGAGTTTAGAAGTGACCAAGGTGCTCACAGATTTACTTCCCTTGAAGCAAATGCATCAAATTGACAGCTATGTATTAATTCCGGACATATATATGGCCGGAACGACTTGAATGAGTTAATGTCCCGACATGCACCTGTTCCAGGTTGGAGGACGTTGAACGGACTTTCACCTTTAGTATTAGTTTTAAGGGATTAAGGTGGCAGAGTGGTTAAGACGTTCGCCTGCCAAATGTAATGCGTGACTGCAGCGTGAGTGACCCGGGTTCGAATCCCGACCTCGCCCTTTCTTTCTAGTTTGACAGGAAAATCGAACTGAGCGTCCAGTCCTTCGGATGGGGACTTAAAGCTAGTCTGACCCGTTCGCTTTACGCACATGAAAATCCTACAGCAGTTGAAAGTCAGTAAGAGCAGGGAGAAATCCAGCTGCCTGGTATGGCCAAATTGATAGCTAGGTTTTCCAAGTGTGCCCACCCCCCTCCTCACCCTGTGCCCTCCCCCCAAAAAAAAACAATTGCGTAGGCGCTGCACTTGCGGCGATGCGCTCTCCGGGGGAGAGCAGCCCAAATTTCACAGTGATAAGTCTCTGTGACTAGAATATATCAAATACCAAAATACCAATAGTTTTAACTCCTTGCTTTTGCTTTGAAATTAGCGCTGCATCTTAGAAGAGGGGTGGGAGTTTGACCAAAGGTGCTTTCCCACTGTGCAGTGTTCGATGGAAGTTCAGTTTAACGTCGCGTATCGGCTTTCGCCATGTACGACGGGCTGAACAAACCAACCAGGATATAAACAAAAATTTATGTTCCTGAATCACTGTCTTAGCCAAAAGGCCGAGAAGCGATCAGAATTTGAACACTGTGCAGTGTTCACATTCTAGGTGGTTTTTATTTCATGTCCAAACAGAGAAGGAAGAGGAAACTCCTCCTGGGGAATTTGTTATCAGCTACCGCTGATTGTTTTTTCAACCCAGATTGACTGGCAGTTCAAAGGGTTGCTGTTGTTTTCTTCTGAGTTGACATCATCATCATTATCCCCTCGTGGGGGTACCGAGGGGTACTTCAGCACAAGTAGTTCCCCCATCTTCTGGAAGTTCTGTCAATCTGTGCTTGCAACTTCCTTTTATCTCGCACTCTCTTTGACTTTTCTTTTTGTCACTGTCATCTACAATGTTTTTTGTCACTGTCATCTACAATGTTTTTTGTCACTGTCATCTACAATGTTTTTTGTCACTGTCATCTACAATGTTTTTTGTCACTGTCATCTACAATGTTTTTTGTCACTGTCATCTACAATGTTTTTTGTCACTGTCATCTACAATGTTTTTTGTCACTGTCATCTACAATGTTTTTTGTCACTGTCATCTACAATGTTTTTTGTCACTGTCATCTACAATGTTTTTTGTCACTGTCATCTACAATGTTTTTTGTCACTGTCATCTACAATGTTTTTTGTCACTGTCATCTACAATGTTTTTTGTCACTGTCATCTACAATGTTTTTTGTCACTGTCATCTACAATGTTTTTTGTCACTGTCATCTACAATGGTTTTTGTCACTGTCATCTACAATGTTTTTTGGCCATACTGGCCCATTCTCCTGCTTTTAAAATAAAATCGTCTCCCAATAATTTTCTCCTTTGAGCTTCTCCAAAATTGGAAATGTGCTGGCTGAATGCAGCAAGGAGACCAGTGAAAACTGAAAACCGTAAACATACATATTTCACCCATTGTAGCCGTATGGTTTGTGAAGAAGAAGAAGAAGAAGAAGATGATGGTGCATGGGAAAAACAGACATAAGTCGCTCAGAATGTTTTGAGCAAAAGCCAAAAATTGTCAACAAGCCCCCAAAATACCCATTTTCTGTTTAGGGCATATTTATGTCTATTTCTATGCATTTTACCAGTATCCACAACATGAAAGACAGTTTTGAATGATTTCTTTGTTTATCTGACTATGTTTGAAATCAAGTCACTAGAAACAAAGAGCAAAGACTGTGTCTTCTATGTCCGATTTCTGCAAATAATATTGTCTTGAATGTTAAACTTCAAACGGCTGTAAAATCAAAGCTGGACAAGACACCTCAATTCTGTTTTCTGTGTATTTACTAGGAACCTTTGCTCCATCTTGTAAAATTAAAACCTCAATTTCTTGCTCCCAAAATTTCATTATATCCATTTTCCCCATGGTCTGTCACATATCATTTCAGAAATTTGAGCGGTGTGTGTGTGTGTGTGTGTGTGTGTGTCCCTGTGGGCCAGCCTTCATGTGGCGGGGGTGTTCTCGACCAAGCTGTGCCCAACCGTTTTTTCTTACCTTTCCTATTTTTCTGCCTACCATGTCTTTTACTATCTCTTTTCCCCCCCATGAAGTCTCCCGACAAGATCTGCAGTTTTCCATTTCGTCTGATTTCTGTCTCCCCGGATCTTCAATCTGTTCTTTCATCTTTCCTTACAAATCTATCTTTTGAATGTTCCTTTTTTCTCTGATCTATCGGAAAATTTATGACATACCAGGTTTTTTTTAATTGTTCACTGGCGTCCACACGTGAGACCTTGCGCACTTGAGTGGGCACCTGTTGTCCATTCTGCAGTGCATATTTGCCTATATGGCAATTTTTATATATCATTTTTACTAGTATGTGTTTGTTATCCTTTTTTACTGTTTTTTTAAAAACCTGGATCCGATAAATAGAGTAGAGTGGCTCAACGTTTCCAGAACTGTGTGGACTTATGTGCTATAGGGTGCAATGATGGAGGTGTCATGCTATGAAATGTACTGTATGTTTTGTTGTTTACAGGTTGTTGAACGTTGGTAAGATACATTGATGAGTGTTTTGTAATAAGTGGTGGAACTTTACGCGGTGACAGTCCTGAGATGACCATAGCTGTTGACGGGACTATAATGGACAAGAAAGAAAATAAATGAGTGTGAGTGTGTGTATTGTTTTTTGCATGCAGAAGGTCTGTGGCACAGCGAGCTGATCGGAGACCACCTGGTGACGGCTTTCCTTCCCTTTCTGCCGCTGCAGCGCGAACACGTGCGTCAGTGTGTGCGAGACGCTCTGGTGTCCAAGGGCTACTACGCCTCGCTTCAAGCCATCTCTCCAGAGATCGTGCAGGAGGTGATGAGCGAGCTGTTCTTCTACCCCCTGGAAAAGCCCCTGTTCTCCGTCACCGGGTGCAAGAGGGTCGCCGAGAAAGTGGACTATGTTATGCAGAGTTAGAGAGTGTGTGTGTGAGAGAGAGAGAGAGGGGGGTGGGAGGGAGAGAGAGAGAGAGGGGGGGGGGGGTGGAGGAAAAGAGGAGAGAGTAAGGGGGAGGGAGAGAGGGGGGTGGTAGGGAGAAATAGAGGGGGGAGAGAGAGAAAGAGAGGAGGGGGTGAGAGAGAGAGAGGGGGGGGGTGGAGAGTCAGAGTCGCAGTGGTTTGATTATAGAGGCCTTTGGCCCATTACAATAAGAGAGAGAGAGACTTCAGACTTCAGTTACTTTATTTAAGTAGGATAAGAATTTAGGCTGAGCAGAGAAAGAGAGAGAGAGATATCCAAAACCAATCGAAACGAAACAAAACAAAATCAGATAACAAGATGGCAAAAGAGAGAGAGTGTGAGAGAGAGAGAGAATGAATGTTCATGTCATTAGCTTCACAAGCTCCTATGACATAAGGGTACGTATAACGAAATGAACGCTGCAAAAAAAAGTGCATAAAGCACAGAAAATGAAAGAGTACATTCATCCTCGTGAAAGGAAACTTAACCAGATTGTGGAAGTAATTATCTCGCATAATTATGGTGACTGTATGTACCTATTTACAAGTACAATCACAATGTCTTCCAAGGCCTACAGTTTTCTGAAAACAGCGATCATCAAACACAATCACGGCTCATCTCGACACGAGAGAGAGAGAGAGAGACTCAACTAACTCAACATAATGCTTAGGCTCATGAAACTCATAAACATATGGAGTTCACAAAACAGTAGTAAGTATATACAGATCCCAATGAATCAGTTACTTGACAACTATTCATCTCGCACAGGAGGGGGACAAAATCCATGCAATTAAAGCAAAAGAACTGCAAAATAATAATTACAAAGTTTATAATAATAACAACGCAAAGAAGGAAAAATACATAAATATGAAAATTATGTTGTCAAAAGTGTTTATAATAGCATAATATATATTGTAGTAACAAGATAGAGGTCTGTGATAGAGTAGGCTGTGGGGAAAAAAAAAGAGTACAATATTGCTAGGAATTAATCAGTGATCTCCTATGTTTGAATGCATAAAAGGTAAACTTTGCAAGTTGAAGATTTACTTCATCACTTTGAGATTTAAGGACGGATAGCTTTTGGAATTTAAAAGGATCTAGATCTAGCTTGACTTTAGTTATAAATGTATGTCTGAGATCATAAGCCGGGCAAAAGAAAAAGAAATGTATTACGCCTCCTGGGGAATGGGTGCACAAAGGACACAACAGTGAACGGACATCTGAACTATGTCTAAATCTGTTACTTTGAGAGAGAGAGAGACAGAGAGAGAGAGAGTTTTGTGGGGACTTTTGGAGGGGGAGGGGCCTATAATGGTGATGTATTTGTAAAGGGAGTGGTGGGGAAGGGTGGTATGTGTGTCTGTGCGCTCATGTGTGTGTGTGTCTTTAAAGGGGCACCCTGACGGATGAGTTTTTGCAAGAAACACGTCGAGATCACCAGGAAAACACCCTTTACAGAGACCGCAACACTCACTTTGCTCTGGTTTCCTAGAAATCAAACCGTCAAATCGTCAATGCCTCCTTGGCGGAGGTGCTGGAAGTCAAATTCTTTCACCCAAATCGCCGCCAAATCGTTTGCACGAAATTTTCGCAATACGAGCCTTTTTTTTCTTTTTCTTTTTTTAAATTTTATACAGTTTATCTAAACGAGTTTCGCTCACAACAAAGGAAATAGCTCCAATTGGTTTTTTACTGCACTAGAAAAAAAAAGAAAACGCTTCAACCACAATGAGTGATCTCCACCCACCCCATCCAAAATGGCTTCTCTCTCCGGCATCTCCGGCATCTCCGCCAAGGAGGAATCCAGAGCAAAGTGAGTGTTCTGATCCTTGAAAAGGCTGTCTTTCCGGTGATCTTGATGTGTTTCTTGCAAAAAACTAATCCGTCAGGGTGCACCTTTAAGTAAAATAACAATGGTGTGCGTTTTATTTCCATAAGGTGAAATTTGAAAGCTGGTAAGTAGGAATTTGGCAGTATTATTCAGAACATGTTTTGCTTGCTTTGTTTTGCATCATCCTATGGTGGTTGATTTTATGTGATTTGATGAATTTGGAAGCAGCTGTTCTTACTGTAATTTTATTTTTATGCTTATCTTTGGCTTCCTAAAGTTTTAATGTGTGTGTGTTTGTAAGTGTGTGTATGTGAGTGAGTGAGTATGTGTGTGTGCATGCGTGTGCATGAGTGCCTGTCTGTGTAGATTTATGGCATGATAAAATGGCATTGGTTTTACAAGGAATTTCTTTAGCGGTTGTGAAGTGTGTGTAAAATTTGTTTTATAATATTGATGAATTATATTTTTTTGCATAACAATTGTATTATGAAAAATCTCAAATTATTTTATCCAGCATATGATATGATATATATATTACAACATATTTTACATAATAAATATTGTGATATGAATCTCAAATTAATTTGCATAATTGATATACAAAAAAACCTTGATGTGAAGAACACAGTCATATATATATATAGGGGAAGACGGGGTAAAAAGCGCATGGGCGGGTAAGAAGCCCACCCCAATTATCTCATGAAGTAAAGCAAATTTCAGTCAAATTTGCCCATGAGACGAATGCTAGACATTAACGCTTGTCTCATGGGCAAAATGAGACTGAAATTTGCTTCATTTCATGAGATAATTGGGGTGGGCTTCTTACCCGCCCATGCGCTTTTTACCCCGTCTTCCCCTATTCTTAACCACAATCTCTGACAGATTTTGGCACAATGTTGTTTTATGGCTACAGTCGCCAATACTTCAAATGGGAGATTTAGTTCTTTGTTCTTTCTTTAGTTCTTTCTACTTTCTAGTCACAGAGGCGTCTCTGAGAAATTCGGGTTGCTCCCACCTGAAATGCGATTTTTGTTTGACTGATGAGGAAGGAAAGGTGTGGGGGGGGAGGGGGGGGGGTACATTTTTATCATATGACAACTTTTTCGTTGCTACTGTGGGTTTAACATGTGCTAAGTGCATGGGCACATGGGACCTCGGTTTATCGTCTTGTCCGAAAGACTCCACGTTCAGACCGTAAGGCCTACACAGGGCTAGGGTTAGGGATAGGATTAGTATTCCAAAAAGGTTATTAGCTAAAAAGGTTCAGAAAATACAGCTTTATGTTTGGTAAGAAAGGCAAAAATGGAAAATTGCAATTAACCGAGAAATGCAGGGGGGGGGGGGGGGGGGGGGGCATATCTTTACCTTTACCAAAAGGGTATAGACATCTTTACCTTTACCAAAAGTTCCTCCTGGAACAGCTGTGGAAGCCTAGAGATGAGAGGAAAAATCGCCTGTACCCAGGTTCGAACTTGGGTTTATTGTATGCGAGGCGAACGCGTTACCTCTCTACACCTTTATACTTTGAGAAGTCCAAAAGAAGATAATTATGTGTTAGTCTGCCTTTTACTCCAACGGCTTTTCTCATTGGCTGACATCAGCATGTTAGGTTAGGTTTGGTATATTAGTTACAGAGGCGTCTCTGTGAAATTCGGGTTGCTCCCACCTGGAGAGCGCGTCGCAGCCAGAGATGCGCCACCCTTTTTTTTTTTTTTTTTGTATGCGATATTTTTTTGTGTGACTGATGAGGAAGGAAGAAGGGAGGGGGGTAAATTTTGACCAAATGACAACTTTTTCGTTGCCACTGGGTTTAGCGTGTGCTAAGTGCATGAGCACACAGGACCTCGGTTTATCGTCTCATCCGAAAGACTCCACGTTCAGACCACAAGGCCTAGTGCAAAGTGAGAGGAAAAATCCCCTGTACCCAGGTTCGAACTCAGGTTTACTTGACACGAGGCGAACGCGCCACCACTGTGCCACTCTGCATGTAGTAGGGGGCCAAGAGTAAGGCGAGACCTGTGCAGTCAGTGATTTTCTACAGTAGTGGAATTTCAAGGTACAGCTTAAGCCGGCGCCACACACGCATAGAATCGTATGCGGGTGTGATGCGATTGGGCCACGTGAGTCATGATTTACGTTAAATACTTCTGTCTAAAAATAATTCTGCCATTTTCGCTCTCTATGCTCAAGTAGACCCAATACATGAATTTCAGGTGAATCATGACTCACATCGTCAGAATCGCATCGCATTCAGATCCGAATTGTATGTGTGTAGCAGGCCCTTAAGTCTTTTGTGGAAGACTTGGATCGTCGAACTAGGGGGCATTTGCACTGGCTCTAGTATTTTGTATTGGTGATTGAAAGTTCGTATAACGTCCTCCGGCCTGGAACAGGCACATATATATGGGACATTAATAACTATAAAGATAGTGGGACGATCCTGGAGGTATTGCAATACCATGAAAGTCCTGAAGGTTTTTTGTATTAATCAAGATAGTTGCATGCAGTCACAAATGCATGCCTTGCTCTTTGGTTTCAACTTGGTTGCATCATTTACGCATTGGACTGTAGAGGGGAAGTATTGTTCACAAATGCATGCCTTGCTCTTTGGTTTCAACTTGGTTGCATCATTTACGCATTGGACTGTCGAGGGGAAGTATTGTTTTTTGATCTTGTTGATTTTTTGCTCCTTTTGTTGCCTGCTTTTTGCTCCTTTTGCCATATTTGCTGTTTTCTTGTTTGTCTATGTTGAAAAAGGGGCATTCGCCGAAATATCCAGTAGTTTTTTGTTTTGTCTCTTGTGAATAAAATAACGTCACTTTACACTTGTGTAGTCGTTTGTTTGTTGTTTAATCAAGATAGTTGTTAACTTTGAAAGTTAAAGTGTAATATTTTGTATTGCATTGTAGAGTCTGTGTAAAATTCGGGCTGCTTCCACCTGGAAAGAGCGTCGCTGTAGTGCTGCAGCCAAAGGGATTGGTTGGCCTTTGTGGACCTTCCCCAGCCAGTGCCAGTTGTCCTCAAATTTCTTTGGCTGAGAGAGTGGGGATTTACCCTGGGCAAGGCATCTCCAATATACACAAACTTTAGCCCGACTTACCTGATGAAGTAGACAGTGAGTATAACATCTTTGCTGATGACATTTAAGTTATATAATACATCTGGTAATAAGGAAACGCTACAGGCAGATTTACACTCCACAAGCATGGTCAGAGAGATGGAACTTATATTTTAATGTCCAAAAATGTAAGGTAATGTACATTGGAAAAAATAACCCCCCAAAAGATTATAACATGAAGCTGAGTGAGACAAGTAAAATTTATGTATGTTGTAGTGTGAAGGAATAACTTTTGATCCATACAAAACATCTCTAT
>CM065691.1:5904164-5919164 GCA_017654935.2 Phymorhynchus buccinoides | reverse complement strand
CAATCATGCATGCTCATAATACATTTGAAAAGTTTTCCATGAATACCAGTTTTTACTAATATAGGCCACAGTATAGTTCTACACAGAGAGAGAAAAAAAAGAGAGAGAGAGAGAGAGAGAGAGAGAGAGAGAGAGAGAGAGAGAGAGAGAGAGAGAGAGAGAGAGAGAGAGAGAGAGAGAGAGAGAGGAGAGAGAGAGAGAGAGAGAGAGAGAGAGAGAGAGAGAGAGAGAGAGAGAGAGAGAGAGAGAGAGAGAGAGAGAGAGAGAGAGAGAGAGAGAGAGGGGCAATTGACATGTCATTGAAGTGAAACGAGAACGTTTATCCCGCTTGAATGGAACTGTGGTTGTCATAACATTAATTTGGAATGCTTTTCCTTACCCCTGTCACCGCACTATTATAGACAACTAATATCTATTGCGACAAGACATGTTAAAGTTCCATCAATGAGTCTGACTTGTTTTAACGAAAAAAAGAGAGAGTAAAAAGAAAGAAAGAACGTTAGAGAAATAAATGAAAAGCAAGGAAGAAAGGAAGGACAAAATGAAGGAAGACAGAAAGTAGAAAGGAAGAAAGAAAAAAGGGAGGAATAAAGAAATGAAGAAAAGAAGGAAGGAAGGAAGGAAAAAAGAAGGAGAGAAATGTAGGAAGGAAGGAAGGAAGGTAGGTAGAAGGAAAGGAAGAAACAAAAGACGAAAACAGTAGCAAGAGAAAGAAACGAAAGAGGTAGGAATAAACACTCAAAAGGTTTAACAGATGAATGAGTGAATGAACAAAATGAATGGTTTAGTGTGTGTGTGTGTGTGTGTGTGTGTGTGTGTGTGTGTGTGTGTGTGTGTGTGTGTGTGTGTGTGTGTGTGTGTGCGTGTGCGTGTGCGTGTGCGTGCGTGTGCGTGCGTGTGCGCGTGCGATGTATGTCCGTATGTTTGTATGTATGTAATTTGTGTGCGTGTATGTGTGTATGTGTATGTATGTAATTTGTGAGCGTGTGCGCGAATGTGAGTGTGCGTGCGCCCAAGGCCGCACTTCCAAGCAGGTGTGTGTGTGTGTGTGAGTGTGTTGTGTGTGTTCTGTGTGGGTATATCTGCTTGCATGTGCATGAGTGTATGCGTGCGCAGGAGAGATTGTGTTCACTAGAGGGAGGGGGGGGGGGGAGAGGAGTGTGTGTGAGTATGTGTCTGTGAGTGTGAGTACACGTGAGTGCTTTGTGTATGTGAGTGCGCGTGTGTGTATGTGTGTGCGTGCGTGTGCGCGTGTTTGTACAAGTGTATGCTTGAGTAAGTTTGTGTGCGTTTCAGTGATAATGTGTTTTCTGTGTGTTTGATGAAATGTGTGTGGGTATGTGTGTGTATGTCTGTGTGCAAGAACGCGTTCGTGCGTGTGCGTGTGTGTCTGTTGTGCGTGTGTGTGCGTGTGTGAGTGTTTCAATACTGATTGTAAAGCGCTTTGTGCTCGATAAAAAGCGCTATATAAATATCCGTTTATTATTATTATTATTGGAGGCGGTCAAGAGACCGCCTCCTCTTTTAATTTCGGGCAAGGGATCATGTGACTTTTTAGTCTGGATGGTCACGTGGTTTTTTGGCCAGTTCTAGAGTATGTGGAGGAGCACGTGACCTGCTGGGCGCATCAGAGTTGTCTTCCCTTTGTCATGGAAGTTGTCTGCCCTTTTTAATTGAGCGTGCGACTCTACATGTAATGTAGGTCCCTGGGTGCGACGCGCTGGTGGATCATTGAGAACTTCATGAATATGCATCAGCCTAACAGACTGGTGACCAACATGTTAGCCTACAGAGTTAGGCTGTTGCGACGCGCTGGTGGATCATTGAGAACTTCATGAATATGCATCAGCCTAACAGACTGGTGACCAACATGTTAGCCTACAGAGTTAGGCTGTGACTGCGTCTCTCTCTCTCTCTCTCTCTCTCTCTCTCTCTCTCTCTCTCTCTCTCTCTCTCTCTCTCTCTCTCTCTCTCTCTCTCTCTCTCTCTCTCTCTCTCTCTCTCTCTCTCTCTCTCTCTCTCTCTCTCTCCTCTCTCTTTTTCTCTAACTACACAGTCCTGACGTCGCGGGTCAATTTCAGGCACACACACGTGCACGCACACACATACACGCTCGCGCACGCACACATACACACACACGCGCGCATGCACGCAAGCGTACACACACACGCGCACACACACACACATGCGCGCGCACGCAAACTATGCGAACGCACACACACACGTGTGCATACATGCATACACATACACACACGCGCATGCAAGCAAGCATACACACACGCGTGCATACACACACGCGCGCGCACACACACAAAAACATGCGTACGCACACACACACGCATGCATACATGCTCACACACACATTTGCGCGCATGTATGCAAGCGTACACACACGCGAGCACGCACACACACACGCACCAGCAACTTATCAAAGACTGATGGAAGAGGTACTTGGCGACTTGCATCTGAACATCTGTCTCGTCTTCCTTGACGACATCATCATTTTTTCTGAAACGTTGGATGAGCATCTTGAAAGACTTGACAGGGTTATGGGTCGCCTGGCAGATGCTGGATTGAAGCTGAACCGAAAGAAATGCCACTTTATGAAGAGCAAAGTGCGATATGTTGGTCACATCGTATCGGCGGCTGGCATTGAAGCAGACCCTGAGAAATGCGACAAGGTGAAGAATTGGCCCACCCCACAAAACGCTGAAGATGTCCGTCGCTTTATCGGCTTTGCTGGGTATTACCGTCGTTTTGTGCAGGGATTCTCATCCATCACCAGGCCGCTTACCCAACTCATGCCTAGCCCAATGAAGAAGAGCCGAAAGAAGTCAAAAGGAGCAGAAAAGAAACGAGTCGAATGGATATGGGGCCCTGAGCAAGAAGCAGCTTTTCAGAAGCTTAAGAACTGTCTCACAAGCCCACCAATCCTCGCTTTCGCTAACTACGATCTTCCCTTTGAGCTCCATACAGATGCGAGTGGCACTGGGCTAGGTGCGGTACTGTATCAGACACAAGATGGCCACAAGCGCCCCATAAGTTTTGCAAGCAGGGGACTGAACAAGGCCGAAGCCAACTACCCAGCACACAAGTTGGAATACCTAGCGCTGAAGTGGGCAGTCACTGAAAAATTTCACGATTACCTGTATGGTCACCGCTTCACAGTTTATACGGATAACAACCCATTGACTTATGTGCTGACGTCCGCTCGCCTTGATGCTACAGGACACCGGTGGCTGGCTGCTCTATCTGCATTTGACTTTGACATCAAGTACCGTTCAGGGTTGAATAATGCTGATGCCGACGCTTTGTCTCGCCTACCAACGGCATCCGATGAGCTGAAGCACATTCCGACTGAGTCTGTGTGCTCTGTGTGCAAAAGCCTACAACATGAACACAACCTAGTGGAATGCCTTTGTCTGTCTGGTCAGGTTGTCGATGACAATTTCATCACTCATGGTCAAAATCTGAACCGATTGACTGAGGATGACATCCGTGAGGCGCAGCTGCAGGACAGCGTACTGTCAGTGTGGGTGAAAGCCTTGGAAAGTGACAAGAGACTGCCACCTGCGAGATCATTACAGGGAGCTGCTCATCGAACACTTCAGCAGACGGCCAACCGTTGTCAAATGCATGCTCAGTTTGTTGTAGTATGAAAGTGCTCAGGAGACCAGATGTGTTTTTAACCTGCCAAGCTCAGTGTCAGTAAATTGGTTTCTCTATCATAGCTGAGTACATCAATTTTGAAATAAGTTTCCAACTAATTGTTTGTTCAGGCGAAGTTATTAATTAAGATGATCACCCTAAGAGATGGTAAAGAATGGAACTGCCTTTTGATATGCTTCATGTGAACAGTATTCATTTTCACTGCTAGTGAGTTGAGACTGAATTGAGTCTTGAAGTCACAGTTAGGACCAAACTTAATGTTCGATTTCTAGATACTTACGGTAGCTTTTTAGTGCTTCCTAGGTGGTTGCGGAGAGTCCCATGTATGCTCTTACCTTGCTGTAACCTCTACTGCCACAAGTGGGGTAAGAATGTGATTTATACTAATTACTATTGTACATTATTTTCTGGAAGGTTGTTTTCGCTTTCATAATTAACTGTATATAATGGCTTATTCTAGAAGTTAGGTGGTTTTGGTAGCGCTCGTATTTCCCTTCGTCTTCTCCTGCCTTCTTTACTGGTCTTCCTGAATGTTTGCTGAGGAATTCTTGTCGGACGCTTAAGATCTTGAAATAAAACCCTGAACCCTCAGAAAGTAGTGGAGTGGATCCTAGTGTGCTGGATGAGAGGGAATGGAAGAGACCACACACATCAAAGCAGCTCAATCATTCGGACTGCAGGCACCCACCCTGTTACATATATATACTGTCTGTCCTACGTTCAAGGCCAAAAAACAAAATATTAGGAATAGTCTACATTCTTTCTTGTTAGTTTTCATTCTTCTTCTGTTCTATATATATATATTTAAGAAATAAATCCTATAAACCAACGATCACCATCAGATAGTGAGCTGTGCAGGACAAATAAATCAAATAATATAGAAAAACATAACAGCCGCACCAGCCAAACTTCCCACTCCACACAACTCTGTACGACTAAAAAGTTATTTGTTTGGTGGTTTTTTTTATAAAGTAACACAGAATATTTTATTACGTTACCTTGTTTCTGAAGTTCACAAATTATTACATACAGAAAAGTTTCATCAATTAGCCATTTCAAATGCAACAACTTTTTAGACCTAATACTCCCGAGTCCAGCAATAGTGTAAGTAATGACTGTGCTGGGCTGGAAGCGGTTCAGCAGGTGTATTACAGTAATAAACCGATCCTGTTGAAGAGTCATTACTCGAGCACCCACTGTGTTGAAGGTCAGAGGTCGTTCTTGTTATCACGTATCAACAATGCCACAGCCAGGCAGTCTGTTTAGTCACTCCAAAGTGCCTTGCTGTCGCTAAAATGGATGCTCCCCTTGCAACATGCCAACAACACAAAGTCTCTCACCTTCAAATAAGCATAATATCTTTATGTATGGGCTTGTTCAATGCAAAAGTATCAACAAGACTTAAAAAAAAGTATAAATTAGACACAAATACATGAGCAGCCACATTCTTACATTTCATGCATAACTCCAAAACAGAACATTGCTTTTATATAACCTTGCTGTTCTACTTCATATTGATTCATTTCAGAGTATTGTGCTAAGCCAAACAAACGACTCTTCTACATGTCAACCTGTTTCGCCTCCTGTTGATCTTTGATCAACTGAATTTCTTGTTATTATTATTATTGAACAAAGGACCGAGCAAACGAACTTACGAACGAACGAATACATGGATTAATTCATTAATATTTTTTTGTGAGAGAACACTGAACACTGAACACTGAAAAACTGTATTTAACAAGGATAAAGATTTTAGGAGAGAGGGGGAGAGAGAGAGAGAGAGAGAGAGAGAGAGAGAGAGAGAGAGAGAGAGAGAGAGAGAGAGAGAGAGAGAGAGAGAGAGAGAGAGAGAGAGAGAGAGAGAGAGAGAGAGAGAGTTGGTCAGTCTGTTATAGTCCCGTCAACAGTTATGGTTATATCAGGAAGAGAACTCTCTGAACTCTGAATGTTTTATTTGCACATTGGCCTTAGGCCACAATATCTCAGGAAGAGAGAGAGAGAGAGAGAGAGAGAGAGAGAGAGAGAGAGAGAGAGAGAGAGAGAGAGAGAGAGAGAGAGAGAGAGAGAGAGAGAGAGAGAGAGAGAGAGAGAGAGAGAGAGAGAGAGAGAGAGAGAGAGACAGACAGACAGACAGACAGACAGATACAGACAGACAAAGACAGAGAGAAAGAGCGAAAATGACACAGGCAAGCAGACATGCACGGAACACACAAGCCAACGTTATAATATAACAGGCAGAACTGGAGCGCATATCACAATATACACATCTGTAATGTTAATAATTCGGGACTTTCATGGTGTTGCACTGCCTCCGGGCATTGTCTCCAAGGATCGTTCCCACCATCTGTATATCTACCAATGTCCCATATGTGTCTGTTCCAGACCGGAGGACGTTAAGCAGAACTTCATTCTGGAGCGCAGACAAAATCAATCAATCAGTCAATGGATCAATGACCAATCAAGGTAAAGGTAAAGATACAACCTGGATGCTTGTCGATGAGGGCAAATCGTGTCTTACCACTGAACCATGTCCATGTGGAGACCCCCCCCCCTCTCCCTCCACCTCCACCCCCCCCCCCCCTTTCCTCCCCTTCTCCTCTCCTCCCCGCCAGCTTAGTTCTTTTCTTCTTCTTCTTCTTCTCCTTCTTCTTCTGCGTTCCCAGGCCATATGGTCATAATGGGTAAGGTACGTATGTGTCTGGTCTTCAGTTTGCACTGGACTCCCCGCTGCGTACAGCCGACACATTCCGATTTCGGAGGAGCTCAAAGAAGAAACATTATTTGGAAGATTTGTTTTTTTAAAGGCAAGAGAATGGGCCAATAAGTCGGAAAGATAGTAGTTGATAGAAAGCAAAGGGAAAAGGCAGAGTTAAAGAGAGTGGTAGATTAGAGGAAATTACAAGCAAGAAACTTCCAGAAGGTGGGGGAACTATTTTTACAACAGACCCCCCGGTTTCCCCAAGGGGAGTGCTTTACAAATGGGAGGGGTAGATGGAAGTGGTGGGGTGAAAGATGGGTGTGTGTGTTGGGGGGGGGGGGGGGGGTTAACATAGATCGATGTGTGTACTGATATGAAGCTTAGTGCTTGTTTTTGTTGACACTCGCGCGCGTACGTAAGTAGGCGCACGTACGTGTGCATGCAAGCACAGGTGGACAGACAGAAGCACGCGCAGATAGACACACAGACAAACACACACATATACATGCATACACATATACGCACCTACAGACACACCTGCGCATACACACACGCGCGCACGCACGCGCGCACGCACACACACACACACACACAAACACACACCTACACACACACCTACACACACACCTACACACACGCACGCACACACGCACACGCACGCGCACGCACGCACGTACACGCACACGCACGCACGCACGCACACGCACACACACACACACACACACACACACACACACACACGCACGCACGCACGCACGCACACGCACACACACACACACACACACACACACACACACACACACACACACACACACACACACACACACACGCGCGCGCGCGCGCGCGCGCACGCACACACACACACACACACACTTTCCCTTTTTATCCACGGCCCACCCCAACCACACACATACACTCTCTCTCACTCAGTCACTCTCCCATACTTCACCCCTACGTCATCTCTCTCTCTCTCTCTCTCTCTCTCTCTCTCTCTCTCTCTCTCTCTCTCTCTCTCTCTCTCTCTCTCTCTCTCTCTCTCTCTCTCTCTCTCTCTCCTGTCAGCCAATCAACGAAAAGCCCTCACGGGCACAAAAGCAGCCACCCCTGAAGTCCATACAACACAACACGACACGACACGGCACGACATACACCAATCTACCCTAAATAAAGATTGCGGTTGATCCCCACACTCCTACACAGTGTTGCAGAAGCCGAACATCACGTGCAAGAATCCTTTTTTGTTGTTGTCAAGAGCGAGACGAACGAAACTGTTGTTCGCTACTGCCCTTTGGATACACTGACTATGATTTCAGCTGTTGTGTTTGGTAAGTGTGGGTGTGGGAGAACATTGGTTGAAAAGGGAGGAGGGGGGGGGGATACAATATTAGGCCGTGTACACGCATAAGCGCAGATTCCGTGCGGAAACCCGTGCGCAATCCATAAGTAAGTGAAACAAAGAAGGGAAACGTTTTGCGCACGTGTCCGAATGCGTAAACTGTTATCCTTCTTTCTTCCACTTATTTAGGGTTTTCCGTACGGAACTTACGCGTCTAAAGTGAACCCGGCCTAAACCGCAAGTCAAAAAAATATGATAATAATATACATCCTTTCCACGACGTTTTGTATGTTTTGTCGACAGAGTTTACTCAAACGGTAAAAGTGAAGTAAGGGAAAGTAACTCTCTAAATTTAACTCCCTTCACCAAAGTTATTTTCGGCATCATTTGCCTAGCAAAGCATAGGCAACAGCCACATTGAGACAGACTCAGGTTCATCCTCACAAAGGACGGTTAACAAAAGCTTAAAATGTGATCAGTCCTATTAATTTGGGACACTCGAGAATACAAAATATAAACCAAACTATGATCAGTGATGTGCTAGGCCTGAATTATTGTGCTGCCCTTGTCTTGTGTATTGTTAATTTATAGAGCAGCTTTGAGCTTTGTGTTGCTCTATTTGTCTTACTGTAGGGGCCTATATGTATGTATGTTGTATATTGGGCTGAGTGTAAAAAAGTATTAATTTTGTACTTATCTCATACCCTGTATCAATAAAATATCGTTCGTTCGTTCGTTCGTTCGTTCGTTCGTTCGTATATTGAATGGGTATTTGTTTAAATCAATACAATTTGCAAATCTGTCCAAACTCCCTGATTGTTTCTTCATATTTTTGGGGGTAAAGTAGTGCTACGTTATGACCATTACCTGTTTATAAAATTATCATGCAAGGAATCATTCTTATTCTTCTTCGTCGTCGTCGTCGTCGACGTCTTCTTCTTCTTCTTCTTCTTCTTCTTCTTCTTCTTCTTCTTCTTCTTCTTCTTCTTCTTCTTCTTCTTCTTCTTCTTCTTCCTCCCTTTCAGCCAATTTCACTCCATACTGGAGGGTAGTACGAAGATGAAAACATAAATAGCAATAGACAGCTGAGAAAATAAGAGTAGTAATATGTTAAAAAAAAGAAAGTAGAACTAAATTTAAAAAACTGCAAGACATTATGTGGATACTGATCTTACTCTTGATGTTTAAAACATTGTGCGTGGGATATTGAACGTTGGGTGTTTTTTTCCTGAGTCTCCAGGCTGGACCAATCCAGCTAGCAACGCGCTCTCCGGGGACAAACCCCGTCCGGCACAGCTCCTGCCCGTCATTTACCACTACTTTGACCCATGGCCTCTAATTCACTAGTTTGTTCTGGTTTAATTAATAGATAATGTTTTGGAGAGCGTCTTTTGAATGACAAATGTGGCTCAATAGTTTTGAACATCTGAGGTTTGTCTTAAACGTTGGAACTGTCTGGTTTAACCCTTTCCTTTCTGTGAAACAGGGTCATATCACGTCAGACGCATTATCACTTTACAAATATTGCTAAAAGCATGGGCAAATCTTGGTTTGTATTAAACAGTAATGATATCTACTTAGCCCTTTTCCCATTTTCATAAAAAGGTATCACATCACCTTGATAATGCCTGGGTTGTGTCCAAGTTTCCTGTCTTTAAAATGGTGTCAGTGCTCAAGCGTTACCTCTGTACAAATATTCCCCAGTAAGGTTAAGATCTAGGGTTGTTTTCAACGTCGCTGATCCCTGATTTGATCTTGTTTTGAAGGAGGCGTCACGTTACAAAATCATCAGCCCTTGGTGTCTGTCTTCTCTCTCCACTAACAACATGGCGGAACGGACTTATTACCATACCCTATCAATCCATAGCTTTTTATTTGCAAAGATGTACTTTGGTCACCCCATCATGTTTACGACCCTCAATCTCGAAGTCTGCTTCCTTCAGTTATATGAAAATAAGTTTAGACTGATCCTAACTCTATCACTTCCACCACAATGGCAGGATGTTTAACATCTCAGTGAAAATGTTCAATCCGAAAAGTCTAGGTGTGTGTGATTAAACATATATCTATGTCTATTTTTATATAAATATAATATTAGTAGTTTATATTCCCAACTCTATTGTCTGTGTAAAGTGAACAGCACTGAAGAACTCATCATCAATATTCTCAGAGTAACTTCTATGCCTAGTGACCATTATTTAAATCGAAAGGACAAGATAATATTAATTGTTGTCGGTTTGCTTGTTTGTGCTATCTGTGAACAAAGTTATCAAAAAACATATTAACGGTAAAATTCAGGTAGTTATAAACACCGGAACGGACCGGATCCGACCGGAACGGACACCAGAACGGGCTCAAGCTCATATACCTATAGGCTGAATCTTAGGATAGCAACCTTTATTTTGAGATAGATTTCTTCCAAATATGGCCTGTACACTTACACACAAATCTACATGTAAACACACACACACACACACACACACACACACACACACACACACACACACACACACACACACACATATACACACACACACACACACACACACACACACACACACACACACACACACACACACACACACTCTCTCTCTCTCTCTCTCTCTCTCTCTCTCTCTCTCTCTCTCTCTCTCTCTCTCTCTCTCTCTCTCTCTCTCTCTCTCTCTCTCTCTCTCTCTCTCTCTCTCTCTCTCTCTCTCTCTCTCTCTTGTGTGTGAGAGGGTCCTCACATGCCTTACCAACACAAGAGCAACCCTTCACCCCCATCTGCCCTACCAACAGAAGAACAATCCTTCACCAGTCCCACCTGCCCTACTAGCACAAGCTTGCAAGAGCAGCCCTTCACCAACTCCCCTGCCCTACTAACATAAGAGCAGCCCTTCACCAACTCCCCTGCCCTACTAACACAAGAGCAGCCCTTCATCACCCCTACCCTGTCAACACAACAGCAATCCTTCTCCAGCCCCACCAGCCCTACCAACACAAGAGCGGCCCTTCATCAGCCTTCCATGCCCTACCAACACAAGAGCAGCCCTTCACCAGCACAACCTACTCTATTAATACAAGAGCAACCCTTCACCAACCCCCCTGCCCTACCAACACAAGAGCAGCCCTTCAGAAGCCCACCTGCCCTACCAACACAAGAGCAGCCCTTCACCAGCCCCCCCTGCCCTACAACACAAGGGCAGCCCTTCGCCAAACCCCTACCCTACTAACGCAAGAGCAGCCCTTCATCACCCCTGCCCTACCAACACAAGAGCAGCCCTTCACCATCCCCCTGCTCTACCAACACAAGAGCAGCCCTTCACCATCCCCCTGCCCTACCAACACAAGAGGAGCCTTTCACCAGCCCCACCTACTCTACCAACACAAGAGCAGTCCTTCACCAGCCCCACCTACTCTACCAACACAAGAGCAGTCCTTCACCAACCCCCTGCCCCACCAACACAAGAGCTGCCCATTCACCAGTCCCACCTACTCTACCAACACAAGAGCAGCCCTTCACCAGCCCACCAGCCCTACCAACACAAGAGCAGCCCTTCACCAACTCCCTGCCCTACCAACACAAGAGCAGCCCATTCACCAGCCCCACCTACTCTACCAACACAAGAGCAGCCCTTCACCAGCCCACCAGCCCTACCAACACAAGAGCAACCTTTCACCAACTCCCTGCCCTGCCAACACAAGAGCAGCCCTTCACCAGCCCCCCCAGCCCTACCAACACAAGAGCAACACGTCACCAACCTCCTGCCCTACCAACACAAGAGCAGCCCTTCACCAGTCCCCCCAGCCCTACCAACACAAGAGCAGCCCTTCACCACTACCCCTGCCCTACCATCACAAGAGCAGTTTGTATGCACTCACATAGGCCTACGAACGCTGTATGCGGATGCAAGTATGCACATGCATACACTTAAAACTACATACATACACTGACACTAGTAGACGCATAGAAGCACAATGAAGAAGAAGAAGAAGAAGAAGAAGAAGAAGAAGAAGAAGAAGAAATCTGATCAATTAATAGTAATAAGCTTAAACGCTTGTAACTGGCATAAAATTAATTTTTCTATCTAGATCCTAAAATCAAGCCTGGACTTGAATCCGTTCCGGTGTCCATTCTGGTCCGTTCCGGTTTGATCCGGTCCGTTCCGGTATTTAGAACTACCGGTAAAAATCGATTCGATAGAGGTTTACCCTATGACTTCAGAACATATTAATGAGTTTTGGAGCTATTTTATGTTCGCATTCATACATATTAAGGTTTTGTCTTTTTTCACCATTGTCTATGGGACTTTTTTTAAAATACATTTTTGCATAATTGTTTTGTTGTTGTAGTTTATAAGTTTTAAAAGGTTTCTCATAAACGTGTTTGGACATTAATAACAGTGCAATAAATGTAAATAATGCAATAAATGTGTAAGTTTATGGAGATCCTAATTCACATGGTGGGTTTTTTTCTTCATTGTTTTCATTAGACTATTATGATTTACCACACAATGCATTCTAGGCTTCTTTTTTCTTTTTTTTTGGGGGGGCGGGAGCTTGTTGTTTACTTTCGTATCATTGTATTACTGCCTTATGTAGAGGAAGACGGGGTAAAAAGCGCATGGGCGGGTAAGAAGCCCACCCCAATTATCTCATGAAATGAAGCAAATTTCAGTCTCATTTTGCCCATGAGACGAGCGTTAATGTCTAGCATTCGTCTCATGGGCAAATTTGACTGAAATTTTCTTTATTTCATGAGATAATTGGGGTGGGCTTCTTACCCGCCCATGCGCTTTTTACCCCGTCTTCCCCTAGTAAGTAGCCATTTAGTCCCGTATGTTCTTTTTCTTTCCTTCTATTAGGTATTAGGTATTAGGTACTTTATAGTCACAGAGGCGTCTCTGTGAAATTCGGGTTGCTCCCACCTGGAGAGCGCGTCGCAGCCAGAGGCGCGCCACCCAATTTTTTTTTTTTTTTGTTTTTTGCTTGCGATTTTTGTCACTGATGGGGGGGGGGGGGGGGGGGGGGGGTAAATTTTGACCAAATGACAACTTTTTCGTTGCCACTGGGTTTAACGTATGCTAAGTGCATGGGCACACGGGACCTCGGTTTATCGTCTCATCCGAAAGACCGTTAAGGCCTAGTGCAGAATGAGAGGAAAAAATCCCCTGTACCCAGGTTCGAACTCGGGTTTACTTGACACGAAGCGAACGCGCTACCACTGTGCCACTCTACACCACTGACGAGAGTCTACCCAGTACCAACGCGTTTTGTTGTTGTAAACTTTTATGTTAGTATTCGTTTCATTTTCATTTCGCTTTTAACCCGATGACACCTTTTGATAGGACGGGTGCTGCTTGGTTTACTTGATGGGAGACAAGAGACACAGAGACAGAGATAGTCAAAGGCAGGGTAATTCCACGCCTGGTTAGCTGGCACGATTTTCGTGAGAGAGAGAGAGAGAGAGAGAGAGAGAGAGAGAGAGAGAGAGAGAGAGAGAGAGAGAGAGAGAGAGAGAGAGAGAGAGAGAGAGAGAGAGAGAGAGAGAGAGAGAGAGAGAGAGAGAGAGAGAGAGAGAGAGAGAGAGAGAGAGAGAGAGAGAGAGAGAGAGAGAAGAGAGAGAGAGAGAGAGAGAGAGAGAGAGAGAGAGAGAGAGAGCGAAAGAAAGAGAGAGAGAGAGAGAGAGAGCGAAAGAAAGAGAGAAAGAGAGCGAAAGAAAGAGAGAAAGAGAGAGAGAGTGGGAAAGAGAGAGAGAGTGCGCGCGTGTGTGTATGCGTGCGTGCGTGCGTGCGTGCGTGTGCGTGCGTGTGTGAGAGCGCGCGCATGTATTTGTGTGTGTGTGTGTGTCTTTCTGTTTGTTTGTCTCACTATTTGTTTGTCTTTACGTCTATGTGAATCTCTGTGTGTATATTCGTGTATGTTTTGCGTGCATACGTGCGAGCACGCGTGTGCGCATGTAAGCGTGCGCATAGAAGAGTATTGTTACTACCACCACTGAAGCCGAACAACAGCGGTTCCTGCGATCAGTGTGATTGATAAAATACTGTTGCTTGTTAGCCTCGCTATGCTCTGTTAAGATCAATCAGAGGAAAGCCTAAACAAGCGGGACAGAAAGGAAAACATTCTTTTGCATTCGGCTGCTGTGTGCTAGAGTATCAATCGTTTATAGTCGTCAACAGTCGTTGCAATCAATCAGAAAGAGTGTGTGTGTGTGTGTGTGTGTGTGTGTGTGTGTGTGTGTGTGTGTGTGTGTGTGTGTGTGTGTGTGTGTGTGTGAGCGTGTGTGTGTGTGTGTGTGTGTGTGTGTGTGTGTGTGTGTGTGAGTGTGTGTGTGTGTGTGTGTGTGTGTGTGTGTGTGTGTGTGTGTGTGTGTGCGTGCGTGTGTGTGTGTGTGTGTGTGTGTGTGTGTGTGTGTGTGTGTGTGTGTGTGTGTGTGTGTGTGAGCGTGTGCGTGCGTGCGCGTGCGCGTGTGTGTGTGTGCGTGCGTGTGTGTGTGTGTGTGTTTTTAAAATAATTTTATTTTCTGACCATTTCTGTATCTTTTAGCGTCAATAGACTGTTCTTTTCTATTTTAAATAAACTATAGCCCTATAGCGTTGTCGGGTTTCTTTTTCCCTTGTATCGCCAGTTTACTCTGCTTTCCTTGCCTTTAATCATAAATTCAATAATTAAAGACGAAAAGCTATGAAAAGAACAGCAGTAATACAATCCACGTTATAATGGAGTTTTCATACTGGATTCAAATACAAACTCCGAACAGCCGAAGCACTTGAACACTATGGTTAGAGCTAGGGGTGAGAACAATACGTGTGAGACTGTTTTTTATTACCCCGCCACATGGGCAGCCACACTCCGACTTCGGGAGGAAGATGTTTAAATGCAACGCCAATATTTCAATGTTTTGCTCCTGAGAGAAGACGAACACTAGATACATTCGACGAACAGCATGACATTGTGTAAATAGTATGGTTTAAATGCAACGCCAATATTTCAATGTTTTGCTCCTGAGAGAAGACGAACACTAGATACATTGTAAATCGGTTCGTCTTATCCAGTCTGGTTCGCAAGAGAAGTTCAGGTCAGGTCAAGTAGTTAGGACATTAGGCCTCGCGGCCTCTTCACTGTCCTTTCATTTTTGTTTGAACTTTTGCACAGCTGAGAGGTTTTTATGTTTTGTTTTGGGCAAATCTGCCTTTTAGTCATGCTCATATTGAATTATGATTTTGCAGTTTTGAGATGTTGGTGTATTTATCAAGGAGGTTTTTGAATTGTGTTAGATTTTGTGCTCGTTTAATATGTGCAGGAAGAGTAT
>CM065691.1:5884164-5886664 GCA_017654935.2 Phymorhynchus buccinoides | reverse complement strand
GAGGTTAGACAAGATAGAGATAGGTCGGTAGTTTGACGGATCTTGGGGGTCACCAGATTTATATAGTGGTATCACCTTGGCATCTTTAAATAATTCGGGATAACAGCATTTCTCAATACAAAGGTTATAGATATAGGTAAGACAGTCAGTGATAATAGGCGCAGATAGCTTTAAGATATAGTTATCAATATGATCTAAACCGCAACATTTAGAATGCTTGAGTTGAATTAATTCTTGGTATACCTCATATACAGCCATAAACTGGAAACTGAGTTTAGGACCTAATTTTTTGGAGTCACAGTACTCTTTCAGTAACAATAGATCGTTAGAGCCAGTTCGATCGGCTAGTATCGTTTTATCAGCTATGGTACAGAAATGATTGTTGAGTTCTTCAACAGATAGATCGTTTGACAAGAGAGAGAGAGAGAGAGAGAGAGAGAGAGAGAGAGAGAGAGAGAGAGAGAGAGAGAGAGAGAGAGAGAGAGAGAGAGAGAGAGAGAGAGAGAGAGAGAGACAGAGAGAGAGAGAGAAGAGAGAGAGAGACAGAGAGAGAGAGACACACAGAGAGAGAGAGAGACAGAGAGAGAGAGAGTCAACATATTTTATTGTTTAGGCCTCTGGTCGTTACAAAACGAATGAACAAAACAAAACAATCAAAGAAACACGTTGTGCAGTTAAGCCTACATTTAAGAAAGATATTGTTGAGAGAGAGAGAGAGAGAGAGAGAGAGAGAGAGAGAGAGAGAGAGAGAGAGAGAGAGAGAGAGAGAGAGAGAGAGAGAGAGAGAGAGAGAGAGAGAGAGAGAGAGGGGGGGGGGAGACAGACAGACAGATAGGCAAAGAAAAAGAGATACGGAGAGAGAACGAGTGAGAGGGGAGAGACAGACAGACAGAGACACAGAAAGAGAGAGAGAGAAAGAGACAGACAAACAGACAAGACAGATAGACAGACGTGACTTGAATAGACAAACGTGACTTGTATAGTTTTCCTGCGTTGTGTTTCAACAGGACGATCACCTCAATTTCATTATCATCATCATCATCATCATTATCATCATCATCATCATCATTATCGTCACTATCATCATCATCATCATCATCATCATCATCATCATCATTATCATCATCATCATCATCATTATCATCACTATCATCATCATCATCATGTACCCAAAGTAAATGTTTTGTACAAATTTAGGAAACAAAGCATAATGCTACCCTAAGAAAACTCATTTATATTAACACGGTTATGTGCAGATTGTCCTACTAGAACTTTACTTTTTTCCCCCAGTCTTTCAGCGGAGTGGGAGCTGTTAACTTATTGTTTTGTTGTGTACGCAGGCCTATTAAGCTTAGCTCAATGTTTTGATGTTTGTTATTTTGTTTGGTTTAAACAAATGTATTCATAAACAATCATATAACAAAGCAGCATCAACGTGAAGGTCGCAGAGCACAAGTTTAGAGCTTACACCAGGTGCTCAAAACATTTAAGTTACATATTATTGGCTGCAACAGTAAAGTAAAATAAGTACACTGAAATTATGAACGAAAAGGAAAAGAAAAGAAAATCATAACAACTTGATGGACACTAGGTAAAGTAGACTAATAACAGAAACTGACCAATCAATCAATCAATCAATATTGTAATTGTCCATTTTACAGGAAATAAATTTTTACAGCGATAAAACAATCAACAAAACAACACAATAAAGACAGAGACATAGTATGTAGAAAAGCCAAAAAATAAAATTATATTGCGACTTTTTTAAACACCTTGCGCACATACAGTTCTTGGTCACACACACTAGACAGATAGACGTAATTATAAACAACCAAACAAACAAATAGATCAAGCAAAAAAAGGACAGAACTATAAGAAGAGGGGGCATAATTGTGTTCGTTAAATATATACCAAACGCATCACGTTTCAGCATCAAGCCAAACAAGCCATTGTAAAGCATTTCATTTCAACCATTTTTGATTATTTTGTTTGATTGGTGTTGGTGTTGTTTCTTGACACGTGTGTGTTTTCTTTTGTACAGACTCACTAGAAGACGACGATCTCACACTGTCTCCCGAAAGCACCAGAATCACGGATCTAAGCAGTGGCGGCCATCTTAGAAAACCGGAAACGCCGTGTCAGAAAATCTACCAGCGCGCATGCGCCAAGCTTCGGGTGTTTCCGTCCACGAACGTGTACGAGCATTTGCCTGGCTCCCAGATGGCGCTGCCCCATAGCGGGGTGGAAGGAGATGCGGTCAAGGCCATCTCCATTGCGCTGGTGGTAGGTGGTTCAAAACTATTGTAGTTTTATACATTAGTATATTAGCTCTCCGTCTTCTTGCAAAGTGGAAGGACATATGTGATTTGTCCGTGTTTGTTTGTTTGTTTGTTTACCGTTTCATGTTTCCTTGCAATATTCTTAATGCTAATTATACACAGATTTATTCACGATTTTGCGCAGCGGGGTCCTGTTGATTAAGCATTGCAATGGAGTTCTG
>CM065691.1:5871664-5874164 GCA_017654935.2 Phymorhynchus buccinoides | reverse complement strand
GAAACGGTGCAAGCCAAGCGACCTCTGGCGGTCCGTCACGGGGTTCCGTTACGTCAGGATGACATCACTCCGGGCACACACCCTGTGGTTCTGGATACGGACGACCCCGTGACCATACTGTTCGAGTTTATGCGCCAGAAGAACCTCCGGCTGATCGACCTCCTGCACAACCTGGACAAAGACAACAGTGACACGCTGTCCAGGGAAGAACTGCGCAACGGACTCTTGGTAAGATGATGATGATGATGATGATGATGATGATGATGATGATGATGATGATGATGATGATGATGATGATGATGGTGATGATGATGATGATGACTATGATGATGATGATGGTGATGATGATGATGATGGTGATGATCGACCTCCTGCACAACCTGGACAAAGACAACAGTGACACGCTGTCCAGGGAAGAACTGCGAAATGGACTCTTGGTAAGATGATGATGATGATGATGATGATGATGATGATGATGATGATGATGATGATGATGATCGACCTCCTGCACAACCTGGACAAAGACAACAGTGACACGCTGTCCAGGGAAGAACTGCGCAATGGACTCTTGGTAAGATGATGATGATAATGATGATGATGATAATGATGATGATAATGATGATGATGATGATGATGATGTAACCTGGACAAAGACAACAGTGACACGCTGTCCAGGGAAAAACTGCGCAACGGACTCTTGGTAAGATTATGATGATGATGATGATGATGATGATGATGATGATGATGATTATGATGATGATGATGATGATGGTGATGATGATGATGATGATGACGACGACGATGATGATGATGATGATGATGATGACGATGATGCTGCTGCTGCTGCTGCTGATGATGATCGACCTCCTGCACAACCTGGACAAAGACAACAGTGACACGCTGTCTAGTGAAGAACTGCGCAACGGACTCTTGGTAAGATGATGATGATGATGATGATGATGATGATGATGATGATGATGATGATGATGATGATGATGATGATGATGATGATGATGATGATGATGATGATGATGGTGATCATGATGATGATGATGATGGTGATCATGATGATGATGATGACGATGATGATGATGACGATGATGATGATGACGATGATGATGATGATGATGATGATGATGATGATGATGATGATGATCGACCTCCTGCATAACCTGGACAAAGACAACAGTGACACGCTGTCTAGGGAAGAACTGCGCAATGGACTCTTGGTTAGCGCTTTGTCGTTGATGATGATGATGATTATGATGATGATGATGATGATGATGATGATAATGATGTGCAGAACATAGACATCCCTCTCAGCACACGGTCCATGGACATGATGATGACGATGATGATGATGATGATGATGCTGCTGATGATGATGATGGTGATGATGATGATGATGATGTGCAGAACATAGACATCCCTCTCAGCACACGGTCCATGGACATTCTGATGAACAAACTGGACATCAATGAAGACGGTCACGTGGACTATGAGTAAGAAAATGCTTTATCATTATTCACCCTATGCTGCTCACTGACCTACTCTTGGGTTTTCTTTTCTTTTTTTAACAGGTTTGTTGGTTTTTCTGTCTTTGTCTCCACGCCTCTCTCTGTCTCTGTTATTCTATCTCCCTCTCTATCTTTCTCTGTTCAACATTTCAAATCTCTCTCTCTCTCTCTCTCTCTCTCTCTCTCTCTCTCTCTCTCTCTCTCTCTCTCTCTCTCTCTCTCTCTCTCTCTCTGCCAGTCTGTCTGTCTCTCTCTCTCTCTCTCTCTCTCTCTCTCTCTCTCTCTCTCTCTCTCTCTCTCTCTCTCTCTCTCTCTCTCTGTCTCTCTCTCTCTCTCTCTCTCTCTCTCTCTCTCTCTCTCTCTCTCTCTCTCTCTCTTCTCTCTCTCTCTCTCTCTCTGTCCTCTCTCTCTCTCTCTCTCTCTCTCTCTCTCCTCTCTCTCTCTCTCTCTCTCTCGTCTCTCTCTCTCTCTCTCTCAGTCTCTCTCGCTCTCTCTCTCTCTCTCTCTCTCTCTCTCTCTCTCTCTCTCTCTCTCTCTCTCTCTCTCTCTCTCTCTCTCTCTCTCCAATAGTGTTTACAGGCTATAGGACTAAGTGGAGGTGGAGGGGGGAGAGGGGGGATGTGGACATAGGGAGGAGGGGGGTGGCATTGTTAAGATCTTGCCCTTCCTCTGAGGCTTATCATGTTACTGCCTCAGATGGCTATAGGTGGGGATAATGTTAATCTATTGAAGAGACTAACCTTTGTCTTACCCCCTCCCCATTCTCTCCCCAGAGAACTGGCGATCGGTCTGAAGGAATACTTACGGAAGACAGCTCGTTGGAAGCGGAGGAACGAAGAGAACAATTCGAAGCAGCCCGTCTTCAGTCGTCTGCAGCAGATCCGCGAAGCCATACGCCTGCGCATTGAGGGCAGCCAACGACGAGGAAGCACATGATTTGTCACGTGCACGTGACGTCTTGGCCTGGTTTGGAGCGATTCGGA
>CM065691.1:5761664-5864164 GCA_017654935.2 Phymorhynchus buccinoides | reverse complement strand
AAATCATACTAATTAGAATTGAATCAAACAGAGAGAAAGAGATAGAAAGAAAAAGACAGTGTGACACACACAGACACGACAGAGTCGGTTGATTAGCTGACTAAGTTCAAGTTCAAGTATGCTTAAATTAATATCTCCAAAAGAGAAATTCAGGTTAGGTGCAACAACATGACAGAGATAACATAACTGAAAGAACATTAATCAAACGTGTGAAATAAAATTATACCAACCAAATAATTATTAAGATTCATTACATCAACTTAGAAATGTGCACATGATTTAAACCACAGAGAGAGAGGGAGAGAGAGAGAGAGAGAGGGGGGATCAATATTGACCATTATTAACTTATTGCAGTCAATCAAATAACAAAATTTGGACTACATCTCGTCATCAACAATCAATACACATGTATGATAATAGTATCTCCACACATTACAAATACTACAGTCAGATAGCTGTTAATATTCAATCAGAACAAGATAGAATAAGGACTGAGAGAGAGAGAGAGTGAAATGAATCATGAATTTAAGAGATGGATAGATTGTGGTATGAACGTTTTTTGTGTTCGTGATTTCAGCTTAAGAGATAGATCAGTGATGTCCCGAGGCTCAAGCCATTAGACATAGTCCTGTTAAAACTGAAAATGGCCTATTATATTTCACTGTGTCTGGACAAAATTAATGTCCTGTTGAAATGTAACACTGGGGAACTTTGTCCTATTGGTTTCTTCAAGAGCCAGGACATTTTGTCCTATTGATTGTCTTGTTTCAGTTTCCCACCCACCAAATGCAAAGACATTCACTGCCAAACGGCCTGCCATGTGTTTGTCTATTTTCAGAGCTTATCATGTTCATGTTGAATGTTCATTTATAATAATATATAATTTGAAAAAAAGTCACAAGCATAGTGAAACCTGCCGTCAGTGATTTTTTTTTTGTTAACCCTTTCACTGCTAGCGTCGCATTTTTGCACCACAATGATTTAACACCCATGTCACTAAAAAGCATCAACTGATCAAGTCAAGGTCTGTTATCCAAAGACCCTATTCTCTTAATTTTGGGAGGTAAGGATAGGCCTTACTTTAAATATGTAACAGAGGAATCTCCAATATTACAGACAGATTTTTGTCTCTAACCAGACAAGTTTAAAGGACATTTTTTGCTGAAAAATGGCTGGCGGTGAAAGGGTTAAAGCAACACATGCGCACTGGAAGAAAACTTTACCCTCCTCTTGTCAGTTGAGATGCAACAGACAACCAAGAATTCAAGAAATACATGGCGCTAGAAGTAGAAGAGTTAAGGCGTGTGTTGACTGTGTTTTCCCAGGACACGTTCTGCAGCCTAACCCACCTGGTGAAGATCGACCTGAGCAAGAACAGGCTGAAGGAGCTGCCCGCGGACTTTGGTCGTCTGGACAGCCTGCAGCACCTGGACCTGCTGGGCAACCAGCTGACCACGCTGCCCGAGTCCTTCGGCCAGCTGAAGAGGCTGAGGTGGCTGGACCTCAAGGACAACCCCCTGGAGCCCCGCCTCAAGAAGAATGCCGGGGATTGCCTCAACAAGAAGGAGTGCCAGATCTGCGCTCAGCGGGTAAGGCCAACAAGCCTGGATATACTAAGAGTGAAAACTCTACAGCTGACTGAAGCCGATTTTTTTCTCCCACCCTTTCACCTTCATTACAGGTGTGGATCATTGTGAACTCACTCACTGCCTCTGTTGCCATACTTAGCACTTCCCACCTTCTGCCATACTTAGCACTTCCCACCTTCCACCTTTTCACCTTCCAGGTGGGAAGTAAGATAGTTGGCTTCATTCTTTGCAAGGTTTGTAGGCTGCAAAGTAATCGCTCTTAGTATATTCAGGCTTTTTGGTAAGGCTTTGAGTTTGAGAGTTTCTAAAGGTGAATTGGTTCAGATTGGGGAGTCTGTTTGTCTAGACTCTCTCTCTCTCTCTCTCTCTCTCTCTCTCTCTCTCTCTCTCTCTCTCTCTCTCTCTCTCTCTCTCTCTCTCTCTCTCTCTCTCTCTCTCTCTCTCTCTCTCTCTCTCTCTCTCTCTCTCTCTCTCTCTCTCTCTCTCTCTCTCTCTCTCTCTCTCTCTCTCTCTCTCTCTCTCTCTCTCTCTCTCTCTCTCTCTCTCTCTCTCTCTCTCTCTCTCTCTCTCTCTCTCTCTCTCTCTCTCTCTCTCTCTCTCTCTCTCTCTCTCTCTCTCTCTCTCTCTCTCTCTCTCTCTCTCTCTCTCTCTCTGTGCCCCCTCCCTCCCTTTTGTTTTTTTCTAGAGCTCTCTCTCTTTCTATGAACTCTTTCTCTCAGGTTTTTTTTACTGGGCTAGGTTGTCAAGAGAGATATGAAGGTAAAGGTGTATCAGCCATTTGTGTGTATCTGAATCTAACCCAAAAAATATATTATAACTCTGGAAAAAAAGTATAATGAAGGATCAGAGGATCAGAACAAACATTGTTTGTGGATTTGAAAGCACTAAAATGATAAGATAGTTTGCAGGGGTGCAGTTCAGGCAGTTTGATGCAGGTTCAGGCAGTGGTCTGCCTGAAAATAAAGCTCTTTACAGAACCAAGCTGTTGAATTGACCGTTATGTCAAGGGTTGTGATAGAAAGTTCAGGCAAAAGCTTTGGTCACCGCATGGTCCCATGTGTTTTTGTCTTTTCAACTTTTTTTTATATAACAAACACATTAGCGTAATTGCAATGGTGTGCTGGCATATAAAGAAGAGTGTTTTGGCTGGAATGTCCTGTTATAGTGTTAATGTTTTATGTTTATTTCTTTTATTTCCTTTTTTGTTGTTGGAGTGGGGAGTTGTTTTCATTATGTAATTTGTGTTTTATAAAACAAAAGTAAACACTGATTATTCTTTCACAGGTACTACTGTACATGAAAGATCTGAGTTCAGAGATGGAGCGCATTCGGCAGAGAAAGCTCAAAGGACAGCGAGGTGAGTTCACCACACTTTTCCGCTGTCAAAGAAATATTGAGAAATTACCTTTGATTTAATTATGAAATTGAAGAGAGACCTGTTCGATTCAGTAGAAAGCTGTAGAGAAATGTCTTTCCTGACTTGTCTTTAGAAAACAAACACTTGCATTCCAGAACTATAACATCAAAAGCTAGGACATCGTCGGTGACATCGCACTTCCCGTTGTAGACACGGGAGCAGACAGGGAAGGGGGTGATTGAAAATAGTCCTGATTCTGTGTCCTCATGTATGCGTTTTTGTTGTTTATATGATTGCATAAAGCCGGAATTCCATATGCGCGATTTTAAAGGCGAAAATCGATGGCGATAATAGCCCACGATTAAGTTTTATCGCCATCGACAATAAGGTCATTTTGTACACCCATAGGCACGATAATCGCTAGCAGTCAGTTGAAAATTGCTTGCAATTTTATTTTATCGCTTGGTGAAGTGAACAAATATTTTTGTCGCCGTCAAAAATAGTCTGAAAGTGGGCGGAGCTAACACATCACGCCATTTTTTCAGCCAGCATGGCTTCCAAAAGCATGAAGAAACTTGTGGTACTGGTGAAAAAGGTTGCTTGCAGTTCCATAGGCGCGATCAGGATTTTTGTCGCGATGTTTGAATAGCGCCATCAAAAATCGCTGGCGATTTTAACATCGGTGGAATTGCAGGCAACTTTTTTCGTCACTGTCGAAAGTCGCGGGCGATTTAAGCCAGCGAAAATAGCGCATATGGAATTCCAGCTTAAGGTTGCTTTCATATCTTTTCTCGCCTATTAGTATTAGTACTATTACACTAGTGTGTTTCACTTTCTCAGTTTTTCTTGACAGTGACCTTATCCCCTTCCCTGCCCTGTCCGTGTTTACTATGGGATGTGTGATGTCATTGATGATGTCGTAACTTTTGATGTCATAGCCCTGGAATTATGGGGTTTTTTTGTTTTTAAGAATTCAGGAAAGATCTAGACCATTTTTTTAATTTTATAGATTGAGTCTAACAGGACTCTTTTTTAATTTTATAATAATATAGATACTTTCTCAAATTTTCTCCGGCAGTGAAGGGGTTAAGAAATAAAGCAAACTGAAATAGGAAAATAAGTACTGCTAGGGTCCTGTGTTCTGACTGATTGAGTACAACGAAGCTGCTGAATTTCCCATAATGAAGCAAAGTTCTATTGCATTGTTGGTGACTTTTCATGTCATTCATTTTCACCATTGTCAGTTTTGTTTGGAAACATGAAATATTTGTAGGAACAGCTCCACTTATAGAGCTTATATTCTGACTGGTGTGGCGTCCATAATTACTGAATTAGGACCATGGCATAAGTGAGATGAAAAAGATGGCTCTTAAAAACTCCTAAAATCAATGTTTTTGCCGGGGTACCTCCTTCACTCCCCTGGGCCCGCCACTGGGGTGTTGACCCTGAACACCGGCGTCTGCACTGTCCAAGCACTTTGGCCAATCCCCATGCCTGACTTGGAATAGACGATTTTCGGGAAAAACGAGGGGAGAGCACGACTTGAAAATTAGAGTAGTCTGCCTTGACCAAGTTGGTCAAACCATAACAATCTTGGCGTCAAAGGGTGAAACTACCATGCGAATGAGTGACTTACAAACATTTTTTTAAAAGAAAGAGGGGTGGTCACAAGTACCCACAAACTGATCGAACTTGCAGAACTTCGTGAACTTGCCACAAAAAAAAGCATTGAGATTGACCCAGATGGCTTGATAGAAAACAGACGCGAGAAACTCAAAGTCAAACTGAGTGTTGTCTACTCAAACGCAGCACGAGGCGACTTGCAATAGACTAATTAAGCGAGTGTGGCTTCCTGTTTGACCGACTCTGTCAAGCGAGATCATTCCCACACACCATGAGATTCCTCCCCTGAATTATTTGCTAACAATTCCTATTGTGATTCCAGAGGAAAAGGCGAAGCAGCTAGCCCTGGAAGAGGAGGAAGCACGGAAGAAGAGGGAGCAGCGGAAGGCGGAGAAGGAGCAGAAGAAACAGCGGCAGGCACTGGCCAGAAAGAATGTGCAGAAAACACCTGACCACTCAATGGAGAACAATGAGGAAGAAGGTGAGAGAGAAGATATATGGAGAGAGAGAGAGAGTGGCATCAAGCACTGGCCAGAAAGAACGTGCAGAAAACACCTGACCAATCAATGGAGAACAATGAGGAAGAAGGTGAGAGAGAGAGAGAGAGAAGATATATGGAGAGAGAGAGAGAGAGTGGCATCAAGCACTGGCCAGAAAGAACGTGCAGAAAACACCTGACCACTCCATGGAGAACAATGAGGAAGAAGGTGAGAGAGAGACAGAGACATAGAGAATATATGGAGAGAGAGAGAGAGAGAGAGAGAGAGTGGCATCAAGCACTGGCCAGAAAGAACGCGCAGAAAACACCTGACCACTCAATGGAGAACAATGAGGAAGAAGGTGAGAGAGAGACAGAGACATAGAGAAGATATAGGAGAGAGAGAGAGAGAGAGAGAGAGAGTGGCATCAAGCACTGGCCAGAAAGAATGTGCAGAAAACACCTGACCACTCCATGGAGAACAATGAGGAAGAAGATGAGAGAGAGACAGAGACATAGAGAAGTTATATGGAGAGAGAGAGAGAGAGAGAAGATATATGGAGAGAGAGAGAGAGTGGCATCAAGCACTGGCCAGAAAGAACGCGCAGAAATCACCTGACCACTCGATGGAGAACAATGAGGAAGAAGGTGAGAGACAGAGAGAGAGAGAGAGACATAGAGAAGATATATGGAGAGAGAGAGAGAGAGTGGCATCAAGCACTGGCCAGAAAGAACGCACAGAAAACACCTGACCACTCGATGGAGAACAATGAGGAAGAAGGTGAGAGACAGAGAGAGAGAGAGAGAGAGAGTGGCATCAAGCACTGGCCAGAAAGAACGCACAGAAAACACCTGACCACTCGATGGAGAACAATGAGGAAGAAGGTGAGAGACAGAGAGAGAGAGAGAGAAGATATATATGGAGAGAGATAGTGGCATCAGGCCCTGGCCAGAAAGAACGTGCAGAAATCACCTGACCACTCTATGGAGAACAATGAAGAAGGTGAGAGAGAGAGAGACAAAGAGAGAGACAGAAACAAAGAGAGAGAGGATATATGGAGGGAGAGAGAGTGGCATCAAGCACTGACCAGAAAGAATGCAGAAAACGCCAGACCATTCCATGGAGAACAATGAGGAGGAAGGTGAGAGAGAAGGAGAGAGAGAGAGTAAGGGAGAATATAGCGGCAGGCCCTGGCCAGAAACAATGCGCAAAAAATACCTGACCATTCCATGGAGAACAATGAGAAAGAAGGCGAGAGAGAGGCAGAGAGAGAGAGAAGATAATTATGGAGAGAGAGAGAGTGGCATCAAGCACTGGTACGCTTACACGCACACGCACACACATGGGGGGGGGGGGGGGGGGTACTATTGGAAAGACTATCATTGCTCGGAATGAATGCTCAGAAAAGATCAGACCACTCCATGGAAAAAAAGATAGAAAGAAAGACAGAGAGAGAAAGAGAGTTAGCTACAACAGTACAAGCCCTGGGACCGCTCTGAAAAAGATTGTCCTGGAACCTGCACTGTGTTGCCGCAGTGGGTCTGTTTTCCAACTGTTGACATGCTTTTCTGACAAAGTTTTATATCTTCTTGTGCAACATCGGTGCCTTGATTCATCCTGCCTTGTGTGATTTAACCCCTTGGCTGCCACTTCTTTGAAATTTACAGAGGTAATTATGTCATCATAAGACCAAGGGGAATAAGTCTGGAATGCAACCTTTCCCTTCAAAACAGAAGAAGGGTGTATCTTCAGACTATTTTGCCAGATTGTATCAGCTATTTCCCTTTTTCTTTTGTCCTCAAGATCTCTCTGGCAGTGAAGGGGTTAAGTTTTGCAATAAAAGAAGGATAACATAATTATGTCAGTAACATTTATGAATATGTTGTCTGTGACAGATGAGACAGAGGAGGCGAGGGAAAAACCAGCCAAGAGTGAGAAAACAAGTGAGTATTCATGGGTTATGAGATTCTTCGTGTGAAATTCGTTCTGTGTCTTTGGTTTTTCTTACTCACCCCCCCTCACCCCTGGTCACACAAACATATTAACACACCTAATCTCTTTTTTCTGCCTTTTTGATGTTTCCTCATGGAGAAGAGGCTCTTCCTGCTGCTTCCTTCTGCTGTCCATCTCTCTCTCTTTCTCTCTCTCTCTCTCTCTCTCTCTGTCTCCTCTCCCTCTCCCTCTCTCTCTTCTCTCCCTCTCTCTCTCTCTCTCTCTCTCTCCCTCTCTCTCCCTCTCTCTCCCTCTCTCTCTTCTCTCTCTCTTCTCTGATCTCACACACAGATATTAATACACCTAATCTCTTTTTTTGTGTTTCCTCAGGGAGAAGAGACCCTTCCTGCTGCTGCTTCCTGCTGTCCGTCTCTCTCCCTCTCTCTCTCTCCCTCTCTATCTCCCTCTCCCCCCCTCTCTCTCTCTCTCTCTTCTCTGATCTCACACACTGATATTAACACACTTAATCTCTTTATTGATGTTTCCTCAGGGAGACGAGGCCCTTCCTGCTGCTTCCTCCTGCTGTCCATCTTTCTGCTGCTGGCGGGCCTGGGGGTGGGGCTGGTAGCTCACTGCCACAACAACGCCGCAGACCCCAACTGTCGCAGCTACTACCGACCCTTAGAAACCGAGGCCTTCAAATTCGCCGACATTTGTCACCAACACGCCCTAGACTTCAGATCCTGGGCTGCCAACGCTTCGCACAAGACGTACGTCTCCTTAGCGGAGTTTTCCCACCGCCATTATCTCACTGTTTGCGATTTTTCGCGTCCTTACTTGCAGAGAGCGTCCTATTGGTGGCAGCACTATTTCCCCAAGTTTGTGGATTCCTCGCGCCGATTTTTCTACTCGGCGGCGGATTTGTCTGTGGGGGTTTATCAGACGGCTTCGGTGAAAGCCGGGGAGTGGTACATGATAAGTCGAGAGGCGATTCGGGCATCTGTGGCTTCTCTCCAAGAAACGATGAATAACCAAGCAGCGTTTGAGGAGAGTGAGACGCCAGTTCAACAGCCTAGGGTGGTTAGTACACCACCACCGATAGTTGACAGAGAAGGGAAAAAATCCTCCCAAAGCGACGGTGACTCGGTCAAGCCCGCCGATGCTGTTCGTGAAGATAAGAAAGACGGAAAACCAAAGACCAGCAAAGAGCAGGAGAAGAAAGTGGAACCTGTAAAGCGAGCGAAAGAAGATAAGCGGCAGGAACCCTCGACAGAGAAGCAGCTGAAAAGTGGCGCAGACTCAGCAGAACCGACCTCAGAGAAAGCTAGCCGTGCCGCAATGCGTGACGGAAAGAAAGATGAAGAGAAAGACGCGCAAGCGAAAACAACAAAAACTGCGGAGGAGGAGGGAAAGAAAGAGACTCCGAGAGAGGAAAAGCAAGAAGAAAAGAAGCAGAGTCCTAAATTGGTTGAGCCTACTGTGGATAATAGAGGGAGCAAGGTAGTTCAAGAAGAAAAGATCACACAAGATGGACAGAAAGACAAACAGGCGAAAACAGGCAAGGAGGAGAAAAAGGAAGAACCTAGGACGGAAGACAGAGTGAAGAAAGAAGAGAAAACAACTGAAGAGAGGAGTCAGCAGGCTGCAGAGGAGAAGGGAAAAAAAAGCGCGAAAAACACGGAACCAGCTCCAGAGAAAACAGAACCGGGCAAAGTGCAGAAAGAGGAGAGAAAAGAGCAGAAGAAAGAAAGGGGCGATGAAAAAGAAGGAAAGAAAGAGGTAGGAAAAGAGAGCGGAAGGAAGGATGATAAGACTCTTAAACAGGCGGAGGAAAAAGAAAAAGACAACAGAGAGAAGAGGACAACGCAAGAACAACTGAAAGAAAAAGCCACTCTCAAACCTGAACAGAAACAAGAGTCGGTAAAACAACGAGATGCCGTCAAAGAAGAGAGAGTCGTCAAGATGGAGCGTAAGGAAGAAAAGCCTGTAGAAGACAAGAAGAAAATAGAGGAACAGAAAGTCAGAGCAGCTGTAGTTAATGAAGAAAAGGACGACAAAATCAAGAAAGAAAAACAAGCGAGGGAAGATGAAGAAAAGAGAAAAGCGAAACCTCAAGAAGAGAAGATGAGGAAAACGTCAGCGGATAAAGAAGCGGAACGGCCCAAAGAGACTAAATCATCTTCGGAAAAAGAGAAAACAGTGACGCACAAAGAGGAAGGCGCAGCGGGAAAACAAGCGGCGAAGCCAGCAACGGAGAAAGAGAAGAGCGTGAATGTTAAAAAGGACCAGGATAAATCGGCAACGGTAAAAGACGCCAGGAAGATCAAGAAAGAGGAAAACGTATCGAGTCAAACGAAAGAAAGCAACAAAAAGGTTCAGGACTCTGATCAAAACCGAGAAGATAAGCGAGCCGATGAAGTCAAAGATAAGAAAGAAGAGGTTAGGAAAGACAGTGCAATAAAGACAGAGAAAGAGGCTGCGGGAACGAATGCACAGAACAACGAAGAGAAAAAGGTGGAGGGGAAAGAGAAACAGGGTGACGTCAAGGCCAAAGATATTGCGGCGGATAAACAAGCAAAGGAAGCAACGAAAGAGAAGAAGGATGCCATTCAAGAAGACAAGAACAACGAAAAGAAGAGGACCGGTGATAACATCAACAAGAGCGAAGAGAAAAAGGCAGCGAAGAAAAACATACCCTCCTAAAACATGCCATTGTGTGAGGTGAATGCGTGATGCTTAGTTTGGGTTTCCGAGTGTGGCTCAATCTGATTGTCGCAAACAGGGTGAATAGATAGTTGTATGCTTGACTTCTGTGCAAGGGTTTGCGTGTGTGTATGGTATGGAGTATGCGCATATGTTTGGATATGTGTAAGTGAGTGATTATGTAAGTCCAGCTTGCTTTTTCATATAACAAGCATGCAAAAACAGGTAGTTTTTGTTCTTTGTGTATTTACAAGGAAGGTTATAACTTACAAGTCGTGGGATTTGGATCGTTTAAATTTAGTTTTTGTTTTTTTCCTCTTGGCCAGATGAAGAAAATCATCTCTTTTACAGTCATAATTATGTGATAAATTCTAACTGCAGGCATCACTAATGTTCAGATTAAAAGGTGATATGAAGGCTTTTCACTTTTTGGTCGACACAATACGCTTAAGGCGTTGCCCAACTACATCGGTCTGAAAGAGCACATCATGATTTTTTTGGTTCTTTTGTGAGGCTTAACCCCTTGACTGCCACCAACGTATTACGTACTGACCTGATGATGTCATCAGATGAAGAGGAATAACCCTGATATGCTGGCTTTTGCTCTAACACACTCAAGAGGTCTATATCCCCAGACTATTTTTCCAGATTGTCTCTATCAGTTGTCTTCTTCGTGGCATGATTTGCCCAATGGTTTTTTTCTTTAATTTTCTCTGGCAGTCAGGCATGGGAATTGTCCGCGCGGAAAAAAAATATTTAGGGCAAAGTTTTAGTTACTAAATACTTCAATTTTTATGATAATATTATATTTTAGCGCTGTAAAAATGAGGAGGGGGGGCTTTTCAGAATTTTTTGTCTCTGACAATTCCCATGCCTGCGTTAAGGTGGTGGTAACCAAAGGAAACATGGTGTGAAGTAATGTGTACAGTAAAATTGATCATAGTCGGGGCTTAGCAGACAACTAAGTCAATATTCTTTTGGAGAAAAAGTCTTCTAGTGCAGCAAATACCAAAATGTTTGTAAGCTTGTTATCATTTAGAGGTAATGCTAATTCTATCATTTTTAAGTATCCATATATTTTACATTTGTAAACTCTTCTAGCACCATGGGCGAATACATTCGCCGAAGACATCACTCTACACTCTCACCAAATGCAAAGACATTCACTGTCAAGCACCCTGCCATGTGTTTGTCTGCTTTTAGGGCTTATTTCACTGTTTCTTCCTTTGAAGCAATGCACAGACCTGCCTACTGCTACGATTTGGCCGTAGCAGCTACGAAAAATAAAGCTTTGCTACGGAGCTACGGCAACCTTAACATTGCTACGGAGAAAAAAAAATGCCTCCGCATTTCATTTTGCTTATGCCGTTCCCGGTTTTGTCTGTTTCTAAGAGCAGACGCCGTGTCACGCGCGATAACCTAGTCACTTCCGTTTTTATCAGTGACTGCGCATGCGTTCTTATTACTTTCTCTGAAAAAAATGGCGGACTCCAGCAGCAGTAGCGATTCGGGAGATGTTTGAAACGGAAAAAAACCGAACCCAAACCAGAAAACGAAAATCATCTGGTACACCATCTTGTTCTAAGAAAAAACATCGGCCTGACGCACAAGTTTTCAAAATAGCTTACAGTGGCCTTGCATCGTCAGAAGTCGACTTGGTGCGAACCATGCTCACTGCAACCTCTGCCATGCGGACTTCTCTGTGAATCATGGCGGTAGAGACGACCGTCAACACGTTCAATCGGCGAAACATAAACAGTACGTTTCGGCTCAGGAAGAGAACAAATCGATTGCCGTCGTTTGTGGATGCTACAAAAAAATTTGCCATGCTACTGAAAATTGATGGCTGGGCTACTGATTGGGAAAATTCCAAGTAGGCAGGTCTGAATGCATGCACACTCGAAAAAATAGTTACTCCCCTCTTGTCGGTTGAGATGCAGCGGACAACCAAGAATGTCAACAACACAACAAAAACATGGCACTAGAAGAGTTCAGTATCATTCATTGTTATTTTATGTAGTTGGATTTCCCCACCTTTTCTTTGTCATACGTATGTTAATATTTATAATTGTATTAAACAGGTAGTGTCGGTTGGTTGTTAGACACTCTTAAGTGCTCTTTTTTAAAGGTGTTATTTGTTGTCTGGATATTTATATTATTTTTGTGTTGCAGTCAGAAGTGAAATTATTTTTTTTGTCTGTTTCTTACTGTTTGTGTTATGTCATCTTTAATTGCACATAAATTATAAAATAAAATAAAAAAAATCTAAAGTTGTAGAGATTTTCTTATTTTTCGTTGGAATGACATCATTAGTGAGAGATACAGAATGATGCTTCTATTTCTTGGCATAATTGGAATGAATTTAAAGACCACCTAGCGGTTTTAATGTATGCTTGATGTTATTGCCTTATTAACAAAATCATGCCATACTCCGTACTGAGAGCGATTGATGTGTGAAAGGGAATTATGAACAATCTGGGTGTGCCTGGATAAAATGTTTCTCTCTCTCTCTCTCTTTTGGTTGTGTTTTTGTTTCTGTGAGAGAGAAGACCTTTACGCAATCATCATGTGTGAACTTCATGATTCGTTATGGCAGTTAAGGTGGAAATACACGTTGTTATTTTTCACTCTTTCCCCATGGCAAGACAGTGATAGGCAAGTAATATCATTACTGGAGTGTCATTGTGTTGACATGGGGAAAGAGTGAAAACTAACAACTTGTATTTCTGCCATAGAGTTTTCCATATCATGGTTTTTGCACATTCCGACTGGGTGTTGGTGTTTAGATATATTTCTAGATTCTTGTTTTGGTGTTGGTTGGATTAGGTTTTCATCCTGTTGTTTTAATATATATTTGGTAAAAGTGTTTAAACAACAAACATTCTCTCACTCTAGACTTACCTCATAGCAAGTATTGAGTGTGTATGAAATGGCATTAATGCATGTAAGAAGAGAACTAACAAGTAAGATTGTCTTTTTTTTTTTGCACAGTAGTTCAATAGATCATCTCCTCTTTCCAGTAAAACTGCCATATTTTTCGGACTAAAAGGTGATACTTCCCCCCCCCCCCAGCCTAAGACTCCTTTCCCGCAAAACAAGGGGTCCCAGGGACTCCTTCACTTACAGTATAGAGGGTCCTACTCCTAGAGGCAGGATCGAGGTTCCCAGTGGCATTGTGAATGCTAACAAGAATTTTTATAGTGCATCCCTGGGACCCCCTGCACATTCTTTTAAAGGGTCCTCTACCCAAATGGGGATCTCTGGGAGCCCTGGTAAGAAAGTGCTATAACAAAATCTGAATTTTGTATTTTAAAGAAGAAATTGGGGGACGCCCCTTAGAGTCTGACAAATACGGTATTTCTGATGAATTGTGCGTTGGTTGGAGTTGGATGTTGAAGGAAGATGGACCTTATTATACGGTGATGCTATGAAGTTGAAGGATATTCGTGTGTGATGTTTCGATGATTGGCGAATGAATATGAAAAACGATTCAGAATTTAAGAATGGGCTTTGACTTTTGGAATGACTGAGTTTTCTTAGTTTGTATAACACAAACCGGGTGCTTTTTAAATTAAAAAAAACTTCTGGTATGCCAATGTTAACAAGCAAGAGCAGAGATGATTTATTGGAGATAAAAATAAATAAATTGCATGAAAAGTCAATGTATTTGGATAAAATTCACATTTCGTCCCATTTACTCAAAACGCAAAGTGGCTTTTTCTGTTATCTATAAATCAGTCTGAACACTTACGAGGCTTCAATATTGAAGAGCGCATGGGGACTTAATGTGAATATTACCCTTATATGATACTAAGTAATTCATTATATGAGAACAAGAAAGAGTGGGATACAAAATGGCTCTAATGGATAGAGGCATTGAAGTATGTTGATATTGTTGCCAATTATGCAATATGTTTAGAGAACAGGCGAGACAGGCAATCACAACCTTAGTAAACTGACAAAAAAGTCTTATTTTTAGTTATTTCAATCATTTCACAATTATCTCTGTCAAGCCATCTCTTCTGTGCTGAGTGAATGGTTGCACATTTCTTGAATGATATGTGAATAAAAGAGTACATTCTAAAATGATCTTGTTTTTGCTTTTGTGAAAGTTGCAATGCTTCCTTTGTCAAACTTTTTTCTTTCTCTTATTCTCTATTTTTACTGAAAAAGGACAACTCTCTCTCTCTCTCTCTCTCTCTCTCTCTCTCTCTCTCTCTCTCTNCTCTCTCTCTCTCTCTCTCTCTCTCTCTCTCTCTCTCTCTCTCTCTCTCTCTCTCTCTCTCTCTCTCTCTCTCTCTCTCTCTCTCTCTCTCTCTCTCTCTCTCTCTCTCTCTCTCTCTCTCTCTCTCTCTCTCTCTCTCTCTCTCTCTCTCTCTCTCTCTCTCTCTCTCTCTCTCTCTCTCTCTCTCTCTCTCTCTCTCTCTCTCTCTCTCTCTCTCTCTCTCTCTCTCTCTCTCTCTCTCTCTCTCTCTCTCTCTCTCTCTCTCTCTCTCTCTCTCTCTCTCTCTCTCTCTCTCTCTCTCTCTCTCTCTCTCTCTCTCTCTCTGCATGCTGTATTTGTTATGTTGTTGTATGGTGGCATATGAGAGAGTTTCTGTGTGTGTGAATGATAAAAAGCAAAACTGTAAAGATCACATCACACACAATTTTCCAGGAAGCATTCTGCCATGTTTCGTTAAGATTGGTTCAGCGGTTTAGGTGCTGTGAAGTTGAACCTCTTTGATTCACACACTGCAGCAGCAACATCATGCTGAGCTCCCGCTGAATGGGTCTTGGCTGGCTGGGTCACTAGATTAGGGTTTGTTTTTATTTGCTTTGTTTTGTGTACAACCTTCGGACCTCGACTATAACAGTATCCAAAAATATGTCTAGATGTACGTTATCTGTATTGTTGCAAATTCAGGACTTTCCTGGTGTTGCACTGCCTCCGGGCATTGCCTCCAGGATCGTTCCCACCATCTATATATAGTCCCATATGTGTCTGTTTCAGACCGGAGGACGTTAAGCAGAATTTCATCATCTAGATGTACGCCGCAAACTCCTTCCATATACCGTGAAATCCCTAAGCAAACGACCACCAACCCTCCGCACAGATGTCGATGGAAATTGGGGGGGGGGGGGGGGGGGGGGGGGGGGGGGGGGGGGGGGGGGGGGCGTTTGCTAGGTATACACCCCATTGCACGAGAAATGTCATCACATTTTTACGAAATAAAAAGTGTGGTACATATTATTTGGATGCACGCATGATACATTTTTTAAAAATGTGTGGAGGGGGAGAGATGGTATTTTACTAGGTGTTTTACAGATTCATTTGAACTTCAGGCTATACCTGACTACATTTTATTTTACTGTGATAAACAAAAAAAACGAACGCCCACATTGTTGCTGGTAATATTTCGGAAATTGACTTCCCTTTATCAAACACAATCATGGACTAAATTAAAATAGGCTGTGTGTGTCCACACTCGAGGATAAATCTTATACAGTTCACTGTTTATAAAATACCTTTTATTTCACGTCTCCAACACCTTCCCCCTTCTTTACATTTTTGGCCAGTTCTTAGGATCACGCGTGCTGGCCTTATTGTTCTTGTTTTGTTAATCTAAAAGATGTTTGAAAGCGCTAAGTACACCATTACATTTAAGCAGTTCGCTGGTAGACAAAAAGCGAAGAATGAAAAGCAGGAACATCGACCAGAGAGTGTGCATCGACTGAAAAGCAGGAACATCGACCAGAGAGTGTGCATCGACTGAAAAGCAGGAACATCGACCAGAGAGAGTGCATCGACTGAAAAGAAGGAACATCGACCAGAGAGTGTGCATCGACATGAAAAGCAGGAACATCGACCAGAGAGTGTGCATCGACTGAAAAGAAGGAACATCGACCAGAGAGTGTGCATCGACTGAGAGGAACATGTGCATCGACTGAAAAGAAGGAACATCGACCAGAGAGTGTGCATCGACTGAAAAGCAGGAACATCGACCAGAGAGTGTGCATCCAGAACAGACCAGAGAGTGTGCATCGACTGAAAAGCAGGAACATCGACCAGAGAGTGTGCATCGACTGAAAAGCAGGAACATCGACCAGAGAGTGTGCATCGACTGAAAAGCAGGAACATCGACCAGAGAGTGTGCATCGACTGAAAAGCAGGAACATCGACCAGAGAGTGTGCATCGACTGAAAAGAAGGAACATCGACCAGAGAGTGTGCATCGACTGAAAAGCAGGAACATCGACCAGAGAGTGTGCATCGACTGAAAAGCAGGAACATCGACCAGAGAGTGTGCATCGACTGAAAAGAAGGAACATCGACCAGAGAGTGTGCATCGACTGAAAAGAAGGAACATCGACCAGAGAGTGTGCATCGACTGAAAAGCAGGAACATCGACTGAAAAGCAGGAACATCGACCAGAGAGTGTGCATCGACTGAAAAGAAGGAACATCGACCAGAGAGAGTGCATCGACTGAAAAGCAGGAACATCGACCAGAGAGAGTGCATCGACTGAAAAGAAGGAACATCGACCAGAGAGTGTGCATCGACTGAAAAGCAGGAACATCGACCAGAGAGTGTGCATCGACTGAAAAGCAGGAACATCGACCAGAGAGAAGTGAACATCGACCAGAGAGAGTGCATCGACTGAAAAGCAGGAACATCGACCAGAGAGTGTGCATCGACTGAAAAGACAGGAACATCGACCAGAGAGTGTGCATCGACTGAAAAGCAGGAACATCGACCAGAGAGTGTGCATCGACTGAAAAGAAGGAACATCGACCAGAGAGAGTGCATCGACTGAAAAGAAGGAACATCGACCAGAGAGAGTGCATCGACTGAAAAGAAGGAACATCGACCAGAGAGAGTGCATCGACTGAAAAGCAGGAACATCGACCAGAGAGAGTGCATCGACTGAAAAGCAGGAACATCGACCAGAGAGTGTGCATCGACTCAGGAACATCGACCAGAGAGTGTGCATCGACTGAAAAGCAGGAACATCGACCAGAGAGAGTGCATCGACTGAAAAGAAGGAACATCGACCAGAGAGTGTGCATCGACTGAAAAGCAGGAACATCGACCAGAGAGAGTGCATCGACTGAAAAGAAGGAACATCGACCAGAGAGTGTGCATCGACTGAAAAGCAGGAACATCGACCAGAGAGAGTGCATCGACTGAAAAGACAGGAACATCGACCAGAGAGAGTGCATCGACTGAAAAGCAGGAACATCGACCAGAGAGAGTGCATCGACTGAAAAGAAGGAACATCGACCAGAGAGAGTGCATCGACTGAAAAGAAGGAACATCGACCAGAGAGAGTGCATCGACTCGACTGAAAAGAAGGAACATCGACCAGAGAGAGTGCATCGACTGAGGAACAAGGAACAGCATCGACTGAAAAGAAGGAACATCGACCAGAGAGAGTGCATCGACTGAAAAGAAGGAACATCGACCAGAGAGAGTGCATCGACTGAAAAGCAGGAACATCATCGAGAGAGGAACATGTGCATCGACTGAAAAGAAGGAACATCGACCAGAGAGTGTGCATCGACTGAAAAGAAGGAACATCGACCAGAGAGAGTGCATCGACTGAAAAGAAGGAACATCGACCAGAGAGTGTGCATCGACTGAAAAGCAGGAACATCGACCAGAGAGTGTGCATCGACTGAAAAGAAGGAACATCGACCAGAGAGTGTGCATCGACTGAAAAGAAGGAACATCGACCAGAGAGTGTGCATCGACTGAAAAGCAGGAACATCGACCAGAGAGTGTGCATCGACTGAAAAGCAGGAACATCGACCAGAGAGAGTGCATCGACTGAAAAGCAGGAACATCGACCAGAGAGTGTGCATCGACTGAAAAGCAGGAACATCGACCAGAGAGAGTGCATCGTGAACATCGACCAGAGAGTGTGCATCGACTGAAAAGCAGGAACATCGACCAGAGAGAGTGCATCGACTGAAAAGAAGGAACATCGACCAGAGAGAGTGCATCGACTGAAAAGAAGGAACATCGACCAGAGAGAGTGCATCGACTGAAAAGAAGGAACATCGACCAGAGAGAGTGCATCGACTGAAAAGAAGGAACATCGACCAGAGAGAGTGCATCGACTGAAAAGAAGGAACATCGACCAGAGAGTGTGCATCGACTGAAAAGCAGGAACATCGACCAGAGAGAGTGTGCATCGACTGAAAAGCAGGAACATCGACCAGAGAGAGTGCATCGACTGAAAAGCAGGAACATCGACCAGAGAGAGTGCATCGACTGAAAAGCAGGAACATCGACCAGAGAGAGTGCATCGACTGAAAAGAAGGAACATCGACCAGAGAGTGTGCATCGACTGAAAAGCAGGAACATCGACCAGAGAGTGTGCATCGACTGAAAAGCAGGAACATCGACCAGAGAGTGTGCATCGACTGAAAAGCAGGAACATCGACCAGAGAGTGTGCATCGACTGAAAAGCAGGAACATCGACCAGAGAGAGTGCATCGACTGAAAAGAAGGAACATCGACCAGAGAGAGTGCATCGACTGAAAAGAAGGAACATCGACCAGAGAGAGTGCATCGACTGAAAAGCAGGAACATCGACCAGAGAGAGTGCATCGACTGAAAAGAAGGAACATCGACCAGAGAGTGTGCATCGACTGAAAAGCAGGAACATCGACCAGAGAGAGTGCATCGACTGAAAAGCAGGAACATCGACCAGAGAGTGTGCATCGACTGAAAAGCAGGAACATCGACCAGAGAGAGTGCATCGACTGAAAAGAAGGAACATCGACCAGAGAGAGTGCATCGACTGAAAAGAAGGAACATCGACCAGAGAGAGTGCATCGACTGAAAAGAAGGAACATCGACCAGAGAGAGTGCATCGACATCGACCAGAGAGTGTGCATCGACTGAAAAGAAGGAACATCGAAGAGTGTGCATCGACTGAAAAGAAGGAACATCGACCAGAGAGAGTGATCGACTGAAAAGAAGGAACATCGAGAGAGTGCATCGACTGAAAAGAAGGAACATCGACCAGAGAGAGTGCATCGACTGAAAAGAAGGAACATCGACCAGAGAGTGTGCATCGACTGAAAAGAAGGAACATCGACCAGAGAGAGTGCATCGACATGAGAGAACTGAAAAGCAGGAACATCGACCAGAGAGAGTGCATCGACTGAAGGAACATCGACCAGAGAGAGTGCATCGACTGAAAAGAAGGAACATCGACCAGAGAGAGTGCATCGACTGAAAAGAAGGAACATCGACCAGAGAGAGTGCATCGACTGAAAAGAAGGAACATCGACCAGAGAGAGTGCATCGACTGAAAAGAAGGAACATCGACCATCGACTGAGAGATCGACTGAAAAGCAGGAACATCGACCAGAGAGAGTGCATCGACTGAAAAGAAGGAACATCGACCAGAGAGAGTGCATCGACTGAAAAGAAGGAACATCGACCAGGAACATCGACCAGGAACAGAGAGTGTGCATCGACTGAAAAGCAGGAACATCGACCAGAGAGTGTGCATCGACTGAAAAGAAGGAACATCGACCAGAGAGTGTGCATCGACTGAAAAGAAGGAACATCGACCAGAGAGAGTGCATCGACTGAAAAGCAGGAACATCGACCAGAGAGAGTGCATCGACTGAAAAGCAGGAACATCGACCAGAGAGTGTGCATCGACTGAAAAGAAGGAACATCGACCATCGACTGAAAAGAAGGAACATCGACCATCGACTGAAAAGAAGGAACATCGACCAGAGAGAGTGGATCGACTGAAAAGAAGGAACATCGACCAGAGAACATCGACTGAAAAGAAGGAACATCGACCAGAGAGAGTGCCAGAGAGGAACATCGACCAGAGAGTGTGCATCGACTGAAAAGAAGGAACATCGACCAGAGAGAGTGCATCGACTGAAAAGCAGGAACATCGACCAGAGAGAGTGCATCGACTGAAAAGCAGGAACATCGACCAGAGAGAGTGCATCGACTGAAAAGCAGGAACATCGACCAGAGAGAGTGCATCGACTGAAAAGAAGGAACATCGACCAGAGAGAGTGCATCGACTGAAAAGACAGGAACATCGACCAGAGAGAGTGCATCGACTGAAAAGAAGGAACATCGACCAGAGAGAGTGCATCGACTGAAAAGAAGGAACATCGACCAGAGAGAGTGCATCGACTGAAAAGAAGGAACATCGACCAGAGAGAGTGATCGACTGAAAAGAAGGAACATCGACCAGAGAGAGTGCATCGACTGAAAAGAAGGAACATCGACCAGAGAGAGTGCATCGACTGAAAAGCAGGAACATCGACCAGAGAGAGTGCATCGATCGACTGAAAAGAAAAAGGAACATCGACCAGAGAGAGTGCATCGACTGAAAAGAAGGAACATCGACCAGAGAGTGTGCATCGACTGAAAAGAAGGAACATCGACCAGAGAGAGTGCATCGACTGAGGTCGACCAGAGAGTGTGCATCGACTGAAAAGAAGGAACATCGACCAGAGAGAGTGCATCGACTGAAAAGAAGGAACATCGACCAGAGAGAGTGCATCGACTGAAAAGAAGGAACAACATCGAGAAGGAACAGAGAGAGTGCATCGACTGAAAAGAAGGAACATCGACCAGAGAGAGTGCATCGATCGACTCGACCAGAGAGTGTGCATCGACTGAAAAGAAGGAACATCGACCAGAGAAGTGCATCGACTGAAAAGAAGGAACATCGACCAGAGAGAGTGCATCGACTGAAAAGAAGGAACATCGACCAGAGAGAGTGCATCGACTGAAAAGCAGGAACATCGACCAGAGAGTGTGCATCGACTGAAACCAGAGAGGAACATCGACCAGAGAGACCAGAGAGTGCATCGACTGAAAAGAAGGAACATCGACCAGAGAGTGTGCATCGACTGAAAAGCAGGAACATCGACCAGAGAGTGTGCATCGACTGAAAAGAAGGAACATCGACCAGAGAGAGTGCATCGACTGAAAAGAAGGAACATCGACCAGAGAGAGTGCATCGACTGAAAAGAAGGAACATCGACCAGAGAGAGTGCATCGACTGAAAAGAAGGAACATCGACCAGAGAGAGTGCATCGACTGAAAAGAAGGAACATCGACCAGAGAATCGACTGAAAAGAAGGAACATCGACCAGAGAGTGTGCATCGACTGAAAAGCAGGAACATCGACCAGAGAGAGTGCATCGACTGAAAAGCAGGAACATCGACCAGAGAGTGTGCATCGACTGAAAAGCAGGAACATCGACCAGAGAGAGTGCATCGACTGAAAAGCAGGAACATCGACCAGAGAGTGTGCATCGACTGAAAAGAAGGAACATCGACCAGAGAGAGTGCATCGACTGAAAAGAAGGAACATCGACCAGAGAGAGTGCATCGACTGAAAAGAAGGAACATCGACCAGAGAGAGTGCATCGACTGAAAAGAAGGAACATCGACCAGAGAGAGTGCATCGACTGAAAAGAAGGAACATCGACCAGAGAGTGTGCATCGACTGAAAAGAAGGAACATCGACCAGAGAGAGTGCATCGACTGAAAAGCAGGAACATCGACCAGAGAGAGTGCATCGACTGAAAAGAAGGAACATCGACCAGAGAGAGTGCATCGACTGAAAAGCAGGAACATCGACCAGAGAGAGTGCATCGACTGAAAAGCAGGAACATCGACCAGAGAGAGTGCATCGACTGAAAAGAAGGAACATCGACCAGAGAGAGTGCATCGACTGAAAAGAAGGAACATCGACCAGAGAGTGTGCATCGACTGAAAAGAAGGAACATCGACCAGATCGACATCGACCAGAGAGAGTGCATCGACTGAAAAGAAGGAACATCGACCAGAGAGAGTGCATCGACTGAAAAGAAGGAACATCGACCAGAGAGAGAGTGTGCATCGACTGAAAAGCAGGAACATCGACCAGAGAGAGTGCATCGACTGAAAAGAAGGAACATCGACCAGAGAGAGTGCATCGACTGAAAAGCAGGAACATCGACCAGAGAGAGTGCATCGACTGAAAAGAAGGAACATCGACCAGAGAGAGTGCATCGACTGAAAAGCAGGAACATCGACCAGAGAGTGTGCATCGACTGAAAAGCAGGAACATCGACCAGAGAGAGTGCATCGACTGAAAAGAAGGAACATCGACCAGAGAGTGTGCATCGACTGAAAAGAAGGAACATCGACCAGAGAGTGTGCATCGACTGAAAAGCAGGAACATCGACCAGAGAGAGTGCATCGACTGAAAAGAAAAGCAGGAACATCGACCAGAGAGAGGAACATCGACCAGAGAGAGTGCATCGACTGAAAAGAAGGAACATCGACCAGAGAGAGTGCATCGACTGAAAAGAAGGAACATCGACCAGAGAGAGTGCATCGACTGAAAAGAAGGAACATCGACCAGAGAGAGTGCATCGACTGAAAAGAAGGAACATCGACCAGAGAGAGTGCATCGACTGAAAAGCAGGAACATCGACCAGAGAGAGTGCATGAAAAGCAGGAACATCGACCAGAGAAGTGCATCGACTGAAAAGAAGGAACATCGACCAGAGAGTGTGCATCGACTGAAAAGAAGGAACATCGACCAGAGAGTGTGCATCGACTGAAAAGAAGGAACATCGACCAGAGAGAGTGCATCGACTGAAAAGAAGGAACATCGACCAGAGAGAGTGCATCGACTGAAAAGAAGGAACATCGACCAGAGAGTGTGCATCGACTGAAAAGCAGGAACATCGACCAGAGAGAGTGCATCGACTGAAAAGAAGGAACATCGACCAGAGAGTGTGCATCGACTGAAAAGAAGGAACATCGACCAGAGAGTGTGCATCGACTGAAAAGCAGGAACATCGACCAGAGAGAGTGCATCGACTGAAAAGAAGGAACATCGACCAGAGAGTGTGCATCGACTGAAAAGAAGGAACATCGAGAGAGAGTGCATCGACTGAAAAGAAGGAACATCGACCAGAGAGTGTGCATCGACTGAAAAGAAGGAACATCGACCAGAGAGAGTGGATCGACTGAAAAGAAGGAACATCGACCAGAAGGGTAAAAAGATAAAGAAACAGGCAAAAAGAAGCGATGCAGCAGAGATAGAGGATAGAGAGACAGACAGAGAGAGAGAGTGAATACGAAAAAAAAGAAGATTTTTATCCCTCCCCGAAGTCGAAGTGTGGCTGCCTACGTGGCGGGGAAATAAAAAACGGTCACACACGTAATGTCCTCATCCCTAGCTAGTGCATTTGTGCCATAGTGTTCAAGTGCTTCGCCTGGAGTCTTTAAGCCAGGATAAGACAACAACAACAACACCCACCCACCCCCTCTCCACCAAAACAACACAACAGCAACAAAACCAGTGCAAACCATATGCACTAAAGTATGCATTGATGCAATAGAGATTGAATATCTTTTGTTAAGAAAAGGGCGTGGGTGTTTGCTGGGTAGTGACCCCTCTGCACACCTTTTGACCAAAAGTAGGGGGTGGGCGTTTACTGGGTAGTGACCCCTCTGCACACCTTTTGACCAAAAGTAGGGGGTGGGCGTTTACTGGGTAGTGACCCCTCTGCACACCTTTTGACCAAAAGTAGGGGGTGGGCGTTTGCTGGGTAGTGACCCCTCTGCACACCTTTTGACCAAAAGTAGGGGGTGGGCGTTTGCTGGGGATTTTATGGTAAACGTAGAGGACACTATACCAATCATTGAAGCCTACCGCCAGACACAACAAAAAATGTAACATACTTTTCAGTCCACAAGATGCAACATATTTAAAACAAAATTGTTGCTCATATATTAGGCCTTGCCTATTTTTTTAGGTGTGATTTCTTTGAAAAGGTCCAATTAATTTAATGTCAGACGAGTTAATTGTATTATATTATTGCATATATCTGCTATTGAAGGTGCATGACCATGTATCGTAAATAACTTTTTTCAAAGTGTTATTTTAAAGGGTTTTTCCCCACCATATTTACAGAGTTAATTTGCCGTACGTTTCACAAACCGAGTATGGCAATATAAAACAGTGAAGAAGAAAACTTGAAGAAACTGAAACTGAGTTTAACGTCCTCCGACCTGGTACATTATGGGACATTTTCAGATATCAGTGCAGAAAGTGGGTCGACACTGGAGATACTGCAATAGGGGAAGACGGGGTAAAAAGCGCATGGGCGGGTAAGAAGCCCACCCCAATTATCTCATGAAATAAAGAAATTTTCAGTCAAATTTGCCCATGAGACGAATGCTAGACATTAACGCTCGTCTAATGGGCAAAATGAGACTGAAATTTGCTTCATTTCAAGAGATAATTGGGGTGGGCTTCTTACCCGCCCATGCGCTTTTTACCCCGTCTTCCCCTACCAGGAGAGACACAGTTTTTTTGTTTGATTGTTTTGTTTTTATTAAAGAAGAAAATTTGTTTAACATCCTCTTCTTTTTCTTCTTCCATTTCAGTAGTAGCAAAGAGTATCTACTGAGTGTCTTTGGTAGTAGGCCTAGTTGCCAAAGTCAATTTTGACCATTATTGCAACCGAGCCTCCGACCTGGCACATATCCTTTTATTTCTTATTTGGACTCTCGACAGCTGAGAGTACGGTATTTTATTTAATTTTGTTGTTGATGCAAATCTGCCTTCTAGTCATGCTCGGATTTTAGTTTTTGGAATTAAAATCAGTCTGATTAACGTCCTGGGAACGACCCTGGAGGCAGTGCAACACAAGGAAAGTCCCGAATTACTGAGTAACAATACAGAATTAAAAATGGCCCGGTGTCAGTTTTACGTCCTCTTGGTCTGGAACAGACACACATGGGACATTTAGTACAAATATGGTGGGAACAATACTGGAGGCAATGCCCGGAGGCAGTGCAACTCCAGTAAAGCCCCTATTTTTTTTAACAATATAGATAGGTGTAGCGGTATAACCACGCCTCGGTTAAACCTCATCGGCTATGGTACCGCCACGATTGAACAGTAACAATACAGAATGGAAAAACTATGATGGTGTTTTACGTCCTCTCGGTCTGGAACAGACACATATGGGACATTTGTAAATACGAAGATGGTGGGAACGATACTGGAGGCAATGCCCGGAGGCAGTGCAACACCAGTAAAGTCCCTATTTTTTAACAATGCAGATAGGTGTGGCAGTAACCACGCCTCGGTTAAACCTCATCGGCTATGGTACCGCCACAATGATTGTATAAGTAATTGTATAAGCAATGATTGTAACAATACAGATGTTGGTTTTTGAATGTGTTAGATTAGGTGCAATTTTATTTTGACTACCCTTGCATTAAATTATAAACTAAAAGCATTAGGAAAAACTTGCAACAATACCAGTAATTTTATATAAAGATTTGATTGACTCATTTATTTATCTTATTGCTTTCGGTGTTCATGTAGGTAAAGCAGCTATATAATTTTGGATATTTTATAACTGTGGACTTCTCCCTCCTCCTTTGCCTTTCCGGAAAGGTGGGTAACTCTATCTGTCGGAAGATAACTGCAGACGTGGATAATGGAAATCAGATAAAACTTGTTTGTTTGCCACAGGTTTGGAAAATATTTTCTACGTGCAGCTATCTTACACTGCCTTATTGCAACGGGGGGTCACCTGAATATTTTGTAGCTTGGCTGTAGGTAAAGAAATTACACTGTAGAATTAGAACATAACAAAAGATTATTTATTTAAACTTTATAAATGTTATGCAAATTATAGAAAACTAAAAAAACAACTAAAAAGTAGTCTAATTATCTATGTGGCTATGAGTATGCCGCTACGGCTATCATGAGTGCAAGAATGTAAGTCAAAAGTGTATGGTGCAGTTAGAATAAACACGTTCAAAAGTAAGATGTGTACTTGTGTTTGGAAAATGATTTCTCTCTCTCTCTCTCTCTCTCTCTCTCTCTCTCTCTCTCTCTCTCTCTCTCTCTCTCTCTCTCTCTCTCTCTCTCTCTCTCTCTCTGAGTCTCCTTTCCTTGCTTTCCTTCAAGCGACCACAATCATTTGCTGATTATTCTGTCACTGTAAATTCAGGGGGATCTACAGAAAATATGCGCGGAATACTTCGGCCCTAATCTATAGATAAGAAGAAGAGAGGGGGGGGGGGGGGGGGGGGAGAATGGGCAGATTTGATATAAAATAATCACCACCACTCTATTCTACATGACCCAGCCAGTCAGGGACCGTTCAGCGGAACCCCAACTCTCTCTCTCTCTCTCTCTCTCTCTCTCTCTCTCTCTCTCTCTCTCTCTCTCTCTCTCTCTCTCTCTCATCTGATTCTCTCTCTCCCTCCCTCCCTCTTTCCCGCTCTTTGTGTGTGTGTGTGTGTGTGTTTCTCATTATCAGACTTTCTCTCTCGGCCTTTGTGTCTCTCTATACGACTAAAGTCAATTCTCTTCTCAATTAAATTTTATTTATTAAATTAGAGATCCTAATGAACTATTATTTTTTATTATGAAGCAGCTGATTTTTTGTTAAATACTTTTATGGTAGTGTATAATAAACCTGCTCCCTTTAGTAAGAAAAGAGTCAAGCAAGAAACAAAACCACCCTGGATTAATTACTAAAGATATTGATGCTGAAATACACAAACTCACATAAAGAACATGGGCACGCAACAAGAATTTAGAAAACAATGAAATAAGGTAAACAATATGAAACGTAAGTCTTAGCGCAATTATTTCCGACAAATGTTAATATCCATGAAAGATTCCCGCCACAGCGCCAGATAATATATATGAAAGCCATCAACATGCTAGCTAACAAACACGTAACAAAAAGTCAACAAATTATTTTAGATGATATCTCTGCTGATCATTTAAACAACCATAAAATTTTTCGCTATAATAATATTTATAAAAATTATTAAAAGAAAAAGTTATATCACTTGATAGATCAAATGAAAATGATTTATCCTATTTAAAACAATTCTTAGTTAAAAAGATATAGAATTTCAGTGACCGTGTTTACTGGTATAGTGGTAATTATCATATTAGTAGAAAAAAACTAGAATACTGATTGTAAAACCAAAATACTGAAAAAAATGGACCTGTCAGTCCCAGGGACTGATAAATTTTTTTTAGGACTGTAGCCAGTGTAGGAGTAGGACTGATAAATTGTTTATGTCATTACTTGAAAAAGGAAAATAGTGACAACTGGTTCCCAGGTGTGTGTGTGTGTTTGTGTGTGTTTGCATCATGTGTGTGTGTGTGTGTGTGTGTGTGTTCGTTCTTTAGTTTTACGTCTGTCACCCGCAAGTGATATTAGACCACACACAACAACAACAACAAAAAGTGTGTGAAATTAATTAAGCCTACAGCAGATAGCTTAATTATAATGTGTGTGTGTGTGTGTGTGTTTGTGTGTGTGTGTGTGTGTGAATATATACTATAGCATGTAGTACATGATGTATCATACTAATTACTTATGTGTGTACACATGTTTATCACTTTATATGCATGCATGTCAGGACACATCGTCACATGTCTGATTAAAATGTTAACGCTGGCATGCTTTGTCTTATTTATTTCTGCAAAAAAACAGGACATTGTGATTGTCCTATTGATTTCTCTTGTCTCGGGACAGTTTGTCCTATCACTTTTCCATCCTCAGTATGTACAACCCTGTCAGTGTGTCTATGCAGACCCTGTTCAATCCACCGACTACCCACCAACACACATAGCAGCCAGCCGCCATGAGGCGTAACACCGTGCGGTTGCTGAAATACCTGATCGCCGGCTGCGTGCTGTTTCTGCTGGGCCCCGTCATTCTCAGGCACCTGTTTGGCGATGGAGCGGGTCCCTCTGTGGAAACCTTCGTCAACGCTAACGCTGTGCACGATCATCAAGTCAAGGAATCGGGATCAAATTCAAAGCAGGTGAGTGTGTCGCATGGATTCAAATGATTTATTAGCAGAATTGCGTAATGTTAGCTATTTGACAATGACAGGTCTACAGTTTGTTATAAATGTTCGTGGCTTAGCTGATGTGGATGTCAGCTCCGTTTTGTTTGTTTGCTTGTTTTGTTGTTGTTGTTTTTACTATAGATAATAAATAAGGTGCAGGCACGTGTTTTATTTTAAGATGCCCCCTCCCATATTTGACATAAAATATGATTTTGTTGTCATATTTTCTTACTATATTATTAGTCATTTTATTAGGCGCAGGCATCTCAGTTTGAGAAACAAGTATTGCCTTATAGTTATACTATACTATACTATCTATAGTCAAAAAATGAAAGATAGTTCTTTTAAAGTTAATTCTTTGTTACTACACTTGCCCTTACAGTTATTAGGCCCCCAAAGCCCAAATATTTGAATGAGATCATTAGTCCCCTGCACCAGCTGATCCAGTTGTGCAAAATAATTATAAGAAAATGAAGAATCTTTGAACATTTGGCAAGCACATTTGCTCGCTCACATTGTACTTTCACTTGTACATGTATGATGGGGTGGTAAGGGTATGGCTTGGGATAAGGAGGAGTTGATAAGGAAATGAGGGTGATGATGAGCACACACCATGCAGGCCAGGAACATATAGGCGGAAACCAGACAGTTGTTTGCTTTTGTTTATTTATAGCAATTAGGAAAGATAGCTAGGAAAACTGTGCAACAGACAAGATCCTGCAACAACACAAAATTACACGCATAAATATAAGCAAAAAATAACAATGATTAATTATGATTGTAGGCCTGGCGCCATAGCACTCAATGTTAAATAACATGAGGAGATACAGTCACAACAGTGGAAGGAGCTCACTGTATGACTTAAATAGCATGATTAAACTAACATTCGCACAAGCCTAGCTGGGGTTTGGAAACATAACATAGGCTGGTTCTACCTGACCCTATGCTTGCTTAACTCATACACAAACATTTGAGTTCATGTGAGTTAACCCAAACCAAGTATTGTTACACTGACATCATCAGATGCTATGTTACTAAAAATAGACTACACATCAAAGTAAGCTGAATAAGATCAGTTTTTAGTAGAAAACTGACTAAAGACAAATGTAGCCCTTTTGAGTTTATCCTTGAAGTAGCAAGAAACTTGATCAAAGGGAATGCCTTATTAATACTATAGTAGCAGTATTAACACAACAGTTAATCATGCAATACATAGCTATCACACAACAATAGAAAACAGGCCTGTGTGTGGTGAAATGTGTCTACTACAGTAGGCTTAGCACACACACTAATAATAGTAGGCCTATGGCTGAAACAGTGCAAAGTAGGCCTACACACATAGCATGGCATAAGCCTAGATCAATAATATTAATAGCATGGAAATGAGCAAGATAGGCTTTTAAACAATATAATGTAGGCAAAGTGCCCTTACATTGTTTACACAGCAAATCGACGTCACACATGAGTGGATGTGACGATGGAACAGAAGGATCTGAATGTTTTAACTGTCAGTTTCTTAACATGAACTTAGGCCTAATGCTGTTACGCTTATGAATAAACTGATATCACGATGGTTCGGTGACGGGAATAGCAGACAGTTTTCAGTTCCGTGGCAGTAGTACAGTGACAAAGATAGATCACTGATTACGCTAAACAACATGTAAAAGAACAGTTTGTAAAGTAGAACAAACTAAACAATAAACACTGGCTTTAGATTACTTACAGCTAGGAGCAGCGATCAGTGCTCAAGCATTGTAGGCACACAGTTAGGCTATCACGCAGAGTGAGTGGCTAGTAGGCTCTCGCCTCGCTATCTACAACTGACACAAGCTGGCTAGCCGTTTGAACGAAGGCGCGTGACCTGTTCGATTTGAATTTGACACGTCTAAAAATAGATTTGACGCCATATGCTAGAGATAGCAAGGCGTGCACATGACGTGGGAAGGGGCGAGACACACTTGTCATGTGCTAAAAATAGCATTGTGTGGGAGGTAGGCCGCACACTGTCACACATGTATGCTATTGCTTTGATGCATGTGCTATTTGTGGCAGACTAAGTTTCAGTTTCCATGAGAATCTTTCTATAAAGCAAAAATTAAAAAATTAACTAATATAAATGATATGCAGTTCTAAACTAAATTATACTCTATTGCTATTGTTTGAGAAAGTTAAGTTAAATGAACATTGACTCAGGTACTCTTGTTTCGTTCAAGAATAAAATAGTTGCCATTAGCTGTTACTATTGGTCAGTAATGTGATTGTCTGAATTGAAATGTTTGTGTAATTCACTAATCATAATCAAGAATAGGTATTCCCCACAGGTGAACCAATCCTTTTTTCATTTACATGCTTAAATATTTTCCGTGGTGTTTAAATGGGCAAAATATGCTAGATAGAGCCTTTTCTTTTACCTTTGAGCAAGTTGTTCGCAGTGTGATGCTGGTTTTAAAAAAAATTGTCTTCTCTGATCCTGTGCAGGTGTTAAAGATGGCGAAGGAGAAAGCCCACATTTCATCTGATGACAAAATCGACTGGCATGACTACAAGGCCATTGAGGAGGAGAAGATGAGACAAGGTCAGTCTCTATTAACTTTTTCACTGCTTAGCATGCACATATGCGTGCTTGAAGCCTCCTCCATTCAGTACGCAGCACGCATATATGTGGTGACTATGAACAGTGCACGTCTAATTGGTCTGAGGGAAAAAACTTCTTTAATTATATTCAGCAATCAGTTGTCTGCCTTCTGAGTGCTTTCCATTGAGCAAAGCAAAGAGGCAAAACACACTATCGGAACAAGATGGGTGTGTTTGTATTCCTGCATTTCTGGTGTGAAAATGGAAAAAAATAGTAACAAAAACTTGATGTAGTTATAGCTAGAGACTTGCTCTGTCCATCAATACCAAACACTCACACATGATATGCAAACAAAGTATGCAAAAGTAGAGATGAAAATTGTCGTTTTTGCTATGTCTGTGGTGAAAAGCTGTTGGGTGAAAGAGTTATATTTGTGTACATTATTTTAACCCTTTCAACACCAATAATTATTCAGCCAAAATGTTTTGTCAAACTTGCCTGTGTAAAGAAAACTTGGTGTCTGTAATATTGTGAATCCCTCCTATGACATGTATCAAGTAAAGCCTTTCCATATCTCCCAAAATATAATAATAATAATTAATAATGTTTATGTAGCGCATCTTGCTAAGCAACTCCTTGCGCTTTTCACTCACCATTCGTACTAACAGCAAAACAAATAGATACACATACAAACATTTCTAAAAGACATAAGGTCATTAGTAAAATTAATTAATTTCATGCCTTTTAGTGACATAGGTGTTAAGTCAGTATGTACAGAAAAGTGAGTTCTGCTGCAAAAGGGTTAAATGAGAATTCTGTCTATAGTCATGAAATGTTTTTGCAAATGTAAAGTTCTGCAATAATTTTCAACTATTCAAGTATGAGAACGTAAGCTTATGACCAACATCAAGTGCTGAACCTATATGAGATTCTATATATATATGCCATATGCTAATTATACTTAGATTCATATTATCAATGTTGATGCTAATTTCTACAAGTACAAGAAGAATATTTATGATAGTGACAATGATAATGGGACTGCTCTAGTCTATGATGACCAATGACGACAACGACGACGATGATGGTGGGACTGCTCTAGTCAATGATGACCAATGACGACAACGACAATGATAATGGGACTGCTCTAGTCAATGATGACCAATGACGACAACGACAATGATAATGGGACTGCTCTAGTCTATGATGACAAATGACGACAACGACGACAATGATAATGGGACTGCTCTAGTCAATGTTGACCAATGACGACAACGACAACGATGATGGGACTGCTCTAGTCTATGATGACCAATGACGACAACGACAATGATGATAGGACTGCTCTAGTCTATGATGACCAATGACGACAACGACAATGATGATGGGACTGCTCTAGTCAATGATGACCAATGACGACAATGACGACAATGATAATGGGACTGCTCTAGTCTATGATGACCAATGACGACAACAACGACAATGATAATGGGACTGCTCTAGTCTATGATGACCAATGACGACAACGACAATGATGATGGGACTGCTCTAGTCTATGATGACCAATGACGACAATGACAATGATGATGGGACTGCTCTAGTCTATGATGACCAATGACGACAACGACAATGATAATGGGACTGCTCTAGTCAATGATGACCAATGACGACAATGACGATGATAATGGGACTGCTCTAGTCAATGATGACCAATGATGACCAATGACAATGATAATGGGACTGCTCTAGTCAATGATGACCAATGACGACAACGACAATGATAATGGGACTGCTCTAGTCAATGATGACCAATGACGACAACAACGACAATGATAATGGGACTGCTCTAGTCTATGATGACCAATGACGACGACGACAATGATGATGGGACTGCTCTAGTCATGATGATGACCAATGACGACAACGAATGATAATGGGACTGCTCTAGTCAATGATGACCAATGACGACAACAACGACAATGATAATGGGACTGCTCTAGTCTATGATGACCAATGACGACAACGACAATGATGATGGGACTGCTCTAGTCAATGATGACCAATGACGACAACAACGACAATGATAATGGGACTGCTCTAGTCTATGATGACCAATGACGACAATGACAATGATAATGGGACTGCTCTAGTCTATGATGACCAATGACGACAATGACGATGATAATGGGACTGCTCTAGTCAATGATGACCAATGACGACAACGACAATGATAATGGGACTGCTCTAGTCAATGATGACCAATGACGACAACGACAATGATAATGGGACTGCTCTAGTCAATGATGACCAATGACGACAACGACAATGATAATGGGACTGCTCTAGTCAATGATGACCAATGACGACAACGACGACAATGATAATGGGACTGCTCTAGTCTATGATGACCAATGACGACAACAACGACAATGATAATGGGACTGCTCTAGTCTATGATGACCAATGACGACAACGACAATGATGATGGGACTGCTCTAGTCTATGATGACCAATGACGACAACGACAATGATGATGGGACTGCTCTAGTCTATGATGACCAATGACGACAACGACAATGATAATGGGACTGCTCTAGTCAATGATGACCAATGACGACAACGACAATGATGATGGGACTGCTCTAGTCTATGATGACCAATGACGACAATGACGATGATGATGGGACTGCTCTAGTCAATGATGACCAATGACGATGATGATGGGACTGCTCTAGTCAATGATGACCAATGACGACAACGACAATGATAATGGGACTGAGTCAATGACAATGATAATGGGACTGCTCTAGTCTATGATGACCAATGACGACAACGACAATGATAATGGGACTGCTCTAGTCAATGATGACCAATGACGACAACGACAATGATAATGGGACTGCTCTAGTCAATGATGACCAATGACCAATGACGACAATGACAATGATAATGGGACTGCTCTATGATGACCAATGATGACAATGACAATGATAATGGGACTGCTCTAGTCTATGATGACAATGACGACAACGACAATGACTGAGTCAACGACGACAATGATAATGGGACTGCTCTAGTCAATGATGACCAATGACGACAACGACAATGATAATGGGACTGCTCTAGTCAATGATGACCAATGACGACAACGACAATGATAATGGGACTGCTCTAGTCAATGATGACCAATGACGACAACGACAATGATAATGGGACTGCTCTAGTCAATGATGACCAATGACGACAACGACAATGATAATGGGACTGCTCTAGTCAATGATGACCAATGACGACAACGACAATGATGATGGGACTGCTCTAGTCATGATGATGACAACGACAATGATAATGGGACTGCTCTAGTCTATGATGACCAATGACGACAACGACAATGATAATGGGACTGCTCTAGTCAATGACCAATGACCAATGACTGACAATGATGACCAATGACGACAACGACAATGATAATGGGACTGCTCTAGTCAATGATGACCAATGACGACAATGACAATGATGATGGGACTGCTCTAGTCTATGATGACCAATGACGACAACAACGACGATGATGATGGGACTGCTCTAGTCAATGATAACCAATGACGACAACGACAATGATAATGGGACTGCTCTAGTCTATGATGACCAATGACGACAACGACGACGATGATGATGGGACTGCTCTAGTCTATGATGACCAATGACGACGATGACGACGATGATGATGGGACTGCTCTAGTCAATGATGACCAATGACGACAACGACGACGATGATGATGGTGGTTGGTTATGATGAGGATGATATAAAAAATTATAATGACAATGATGATCATGATAATGAGGATGATAATAATGATGGTGATGAAGATATTGATGGTGATGATGATGATGTTGATGACAAAGAGGATGGTAACAATTAATGATGGAGACATTGATATAGATAATGATGTCGACAACATTGATGATGATGATGATGAAGATAATGATGATAATGAAAAGGAAGATGATGACAATGATGATGGTAATGAAAAAGAAGATGATGATAAGGATGATGATGAAAAAGAAGATGATATGATGATGATGATGATGATAGTGATGATGATGATGATGACGATGACATGATGATGATGTGCTCAGGTCCAGGGGAGCAGGGTCAGGCCTACATTCTGTCCCAGGAGGAAGAAAAGGAGAAGGGGGATCTGTACAGAGTGAACGGCTTCAACGCTTTGGCCAGCGACAAGATATCCCTGCAGAGAGCGCTCAAAGACATCCGACATCCAGAGTAAGTGCCTGTCGCTATGGAGGATACAACTAGAAGTGGTGGAGGTGGCTTTGGCCAGCGACAAGATATCCCTGCAGAGAGCACTCAAAGACATCAGACATCCAGAGTAAGTGCCTGTCGCTATGGAGGATACAACTAGAAGGTGGTGAAGGTGGCTTTGGCCAGCGACAAGATATCCCTGCAGAGAGCACTCAAAGACATCCGACATCCAGAGTAAGTGCCTCTCACTATGGAGGATACAACTAGAAGTGGTGGAGGTGGCTTTGGCCAGCGACAAGATATCCCTGCAGAGAGCACTCAAAGACATCAGACATCCAGAGTAAGTGCCTCTCACTATGGAGGATACAACTAGAAGTGGTGGAGGTGGCTTTGGCCAGCGACAAGATATCCCTGCAGAGAGCACTCAAAGACATCAGACATCCAGAGTAAGTGCCTGTCGCTATGGAGGATACAACTAGAAGGTGGTGAAGGTGGCTTTGGCCAGCGACAAGATATCCCTGCAGAGAACGCTCAAAGACATCAGACATCCAGAGTAAGTGCCTCTCGCTATGGAGGATACAACTAGAAGTGGTGGAGGTGAAAGGCTGGTTGGGGGGTGCGCACTGCCAAATTAATCTATCCCAAAAGGAGTAAAGAAGATAGGAGAAGAGTTTTGGCCAGAGCTTGAGATTGTATTAGGTATTAGGTACTTTATAGTCACTGAGGCGTCTCTGTGAAATTTGGGTTGCTCCCACCTGGAGGGCACGTCACAGCCAGAGGCGCGCCACCCAATTTTTTTGCATGCAATTTTTGTGTGACTGATGAGGAAGGAAAGGGAGGGTGTGTGTGTAAATTTTGACCAAATGACAACTTTTTCGTTGCCACTGGGTTTAACGTATGCTAAGTGCATGGGCACACTGGACCTTGGTTTATCGTCTCATCCGAAAGACTCCACGTTCAGACCGTAAGGCCTAGTGCAAAGTGAGAGGAAAAATCCCCTGTACCCAGGAGCGCCTGCGTCATTGACCCGTTCTTTTTAATAATGGCGCATGTTAGCACCTTGTGATGCGCTCTTAGGGCGCATCCTATTCCATGAGAATATGAAAGAAAAGTTTTTAAACTTCAAGAGCTGTCCGTGTTTTTGCGATATGTTGCATGTTCTAAGCAGTTGGAAGAAAAAGCAGCTGCAGAAGTTGCCTACTGCCTATTATTTTCTTCATTCTTCCTCATTTGGAATACATTCCTTTGTTATATTTCATTTCAGTTGTGGGAAGAAGAAGCATGTACAGAAGCTGCCGACAGCCAGCATCATACTGCCGTTCCACAACGAGCATTTCTCCACGTTGATTCGCTCGGTGTGCAGCTGGTTTTGTTGTTGTATTTCATTTCAGTTGTGGGAAGAAGAAATATGTACAGAAACTGCCGACGGCCAGCATCATACTGCCGTTCCACAACGAGCATTTCTCCACGTTGATTCGCTCGGTGTGCAGCTGGTTTTGTTGTTGTATTTCATTTCAGTTGTGGGAAGAAGAAATATGTACAGAAACTGCCGACGGCCAGCATCATACTGCCGTTCCACAACGAGCATTTCTCCACGTTGATTCGCTCGGTGTGCAGCTGGTTTTGTTGTTGTATTTCATTTCAGTTGTGGGAAGAAGAAATATGTACAGAAACTGCCGACGGCCAGCATCATACTGCCGTTCCACAACGAGCATTTCTCCACGTTGATTCGCTCGGTGTGCAGCTGGTTTTGTTGTTGTATTTCATTTCAGTTGTGGGAAGAAGAAATATGTACAGAAACTGCCGACGGCCAGCATCATACTGCCGTTCCACAACGAACATTTCTCCACGTTGATTCGCTCGGTGTACAGCGTGTTGGACCGCGCCCCTAAGCACCTGGTGCATGAAGTCATACTGGCTGATGACTACAGCAGCAAAGGTGAGGCATTAACCCTTTCAATGCCAGACACTTTTCAGCCAAAACGTTCCATTAAGCTTACCTGGATAGAGAAAAGATTTCATCTGCAGTATTTGGGATTCCTTTGTGGCATCCTTAAAATAGGGCCTATTCTTAACTCCCAAAATTAAGAACATAAGGTCATTAGATAATATACCCTGATTTGATGCTTTTTAGTGACATGGGTGTTCAATCATTGTGGTGCCAAGAGGTGACAGTGGTGATGAAAGGGTTAAAAGAGAACTTGGGTTCTAATCTTTCGTGGAAGAAAGAGAAACAAACAGGCAGAGAGGGAGACAAAAACAGACTGAGAGATATGCATCGACAGAAAGAAAAAGAGAAACACGAGAGACAGAAAGAGGGGGAGAGAGGGTTTTTTGGTGTGTAACAATAACAATATATTTTATTTCAGTCGTTTCAAGGCTGTTTGGTCCATTGGGACACAAGAAATGAAAATACAAATATATGCAGTCGAATGGGGAAAAAAATACAAAGAAAAGCCTGCAACAAGGCAACCGTGTCACTTTGTGTGTGTGTGAGTGTGTGTGTGTGTGTACATGCATGCATGCGTGTGTGTGTGAGAGATAGTTTGTGCGTTTGCCTGCTTGAAATATAGCACAATGAGTTGATATCAGAGAAAGGGATCAATAAAAGAATCAAATCATATTTGTATTATTTTCTAGTCTGAAATTCAGGCTGCTCCCACTCAGAGAGGGCATCGCCACATATCATTAATCAAATTTACTTTGTGTGTTCACAACTGACTCGCATATCATTACGTCAGAGAACACGATCATTTTTTAGCCTCAAAACACGAACGATTTTCTGCACCCATGCTATTTCTACTAATACAGTGGAGCCTCCCTTATACGACCTCCCATTATAAGACTCCCTCCCGTATAAGACCTATATCTCTGAGACATTGTCCTTTGTAAGTATTAAAATTACCTCCCTTATGGATGATTTTTCAAGGTCTTAAAGGGAGGTTCCACTGTACTAATGATCATAATGATAAGTTAAAACATGAGCTTACTGCATGTTTTGCGTCCTATTCTTACAGAGCACTGCAAGCAGCACCTGGACGACTACGTCAAAGAGCACTTCACCAATGTCAAGGTTGTTCGGGCGGCTAAACGGGAAGGGCTGATCCGCACCAGACTGATGGGAGCCAAGGCCGCGACCGGCGACGTGCTCATCTTCCTCGACTCTCACATCGAGGCCAACATCAACTACCTGCCTCCGCTGCTGGGTAAGGCGATTTTGTGTAAAGCGCTTAGAGCCTGGTTTGAAGCTTAGGTTAACTGTGGTTTGAAATATGTGGGTTGTTCATTAAAAACCCTTAACCCTGCCATTGGCAAATGTTAAGAAAAGCTCCCTCCTCTGCCCCTTCCATTCATTTCAGATGGCGTCATGTTAGGGCTAGAGTTAGGAATAGGGTTTGGGATAGGGTTAGGGATATGTTTAGGGTCAACTGAGTCATCAACGTTTATGTGAGTTTTTTATTTGACACTAAGCTGACCCTAAACCTATCCCTAACCCTATCTCAAACCCTATTCCTAGGCTAACCCTAACCCTAACATGAAACTGTCTAATCCACACACAAAACATTATGGTATGTTATGAGATTGACACTTAACTGACCCTAAGCCTATCCCTAACCCTATCCCAAACCCTTTTCCTAACCCTAACCCTAACTGAAACCGAAGAGGAGGGAGCTTTTCTTAACATGTGCCCTGCCATTTGTAAGCAATACAATGTACAGATATAATGGCGATACCAGAGAAAACTTCATTCTTAAATGCATTTGCATGCACACCATCATGGTGATGGTATGCCTTTTTCTTGTGTGTATGACATTATTCAAGTATGATGTATGCACCTTTGACCAACATTATTGTGGATTGCAGAGCTTATTTGTTGAGCAGCTGTAGCTTTATATGGATGAAACTTGGCAGTGGTTACACTCCCTTGGTGGAGGTACAGTGCATACAATAGCTGTGATGCATGTCTGATTTTCAGCGGCTTGAAGTGCTAGAATAGCTAGCAAAAAAGGGATAAAGTTTTGCTCAGATCAAGATTAAATTTGATCTTGGAGCTCATAGCATAAACTTTGAGCATGTTGACATTTCTTTTGTGTACACTATGCTCACAGAGCCGATAGCCCAGGACTACAGGACAGTTGTCTGCCCCTTCATCGACGTCATCGACTACGAGAACTTTGCCTACCGCGCCCAGGACGAGGGAGCGCGGGGAGCGTTTGACTGGGAGTTCTTCTACAAGCGCCTCCCTCTGCTGGAGAGAGACAAGAAGCACCCCGCCGAGCCCTTCGAGTGAGATTTCTGTGGTGCTTGTCCGCGGCTGTAGAATTGTACTGTCATGTAACAGCAGTATAGAGGGCAGAGAAAGGGCAGGGGATTTTATTGTAGAGAAGTCTTCTTCTTCATTTCACCGTCCGCCTTGAACATACTGAAGATTCTAACGGTTGACTAAAAAAAACCCAAAACAGGTTCTACGCTAGATTAGGTTTGGCTGAGGATGAACTTGGATTGGTATAGCATAGCATAGCATAGCATAAATGGCACTATAGGCTATTTTGTTTGAGCCTTTTGCCCTCTAAATATGTTTTTGATTTTTGTTAGGTTAGGCTTCATAGAGGGAAGCAGTAGGAGGTGAAGGGACAAGGGAAAGGTTTGGAGGGTGTGGAGACATTACCACATTTAATTTTGTGTTACTGTTGAAAATAATATGGGTGTTTGGAATTCAGCTAGTGGAAGGACAAGATCTTAGCCTTAGGGCATATGTGCACATTTACTTCTTCTTCTTCTTCTTCATCGATCGCTCAGACATTCTCCTGTCATAATAGCGCAGATGCGTCATGCTGCTGTTATGCGCCTAATTAAGAAATACTTACGCCCAGCATGTCCATCTTCGGCTGGAGAAAATCTTTGTAAGGGTTTCTAGAACAAAGGCATGAGGAGAATGGACCAGTAGTGCAGAAAGATAGCAGATGACAGTCAGCAAAGGGAAAAGGCTGAGTCAGAGAGATTGAGGAAGAGGAAGTTACTAGCAGAGATCTTCCAGAAGGTGTGGGAACTAATTGTACAAAAGCCAGGGCACCGTCCCACTCCTTAGGCCATCAGGTGCTGGTAAACATTGCAACACAAAAACAATATATTATTCATTACACAAAAACAATATATTATTCATTACATTACAATGTCACACACAACACATGATGGCAGGGGGGCTGTTCGCCATCAGTCAGAGGTGGTTCTGGGAGCTGATGTGTACTGCAACACAAAACAACGCTTTATTCATGATGATACAGTACAATGCAGTACAACGCACTGTGTGATTTCAGGAGCCCCGTGATGGCCGGAGGGCTGTTCGCCATCAGTCAGAGTAGGTTCTGGGAGCTGATATGTACTGCAACGACACTTTATTCATGATGATACAGTACAATGCAACACAACACACTGTGATTCCAGGAGCCCCGTGATGGCCGGAGGGCTGTTCGCCATCAGTCAGAGGTGGTTCTGGGAGCTGATATGTACTGCAACGACACTTTATTCATGATGATACAGTACAATGCAACACAACGCACTGTGTGATTCCAGGAGCCCCGTGATGGCCGGAGGGCTGTTCGCCATCAGTCAGAGGTGGTTCTGGGAGCTGATGTGTACTGCAACAACACTTTATTCATGATGATACAGTACAATGCAACACAACGCACTGTGTGATTCCAGGAGCCCCGTGATGGCCGGAGGGCTGTTCGCCGTCAGTCAGAGGTGGTTCTGGGAGCTGATATGTACTGCAACAACACTTTATTCATGATGATACAGTACAATGCAACACAACACACTGTGTGATTCCAGGAGCCCTGTGATGGCAGGGGGGCTGTTCGCCGTCAGTCAGAGGTGGTTCTGGGAGCTGATGTGTACTGCAGCACAAAACAGCGATTTATTCATGATGATACAGTACAATGCAACACAACACACTGTGTGATTCCAGGAGCCCTGTGATGGCAGGAGGGCTGTTCGCCGTCAGTCAGAGGTGGTTCTGGGAGCTGATGTGTACTGCAACAAAACAGCGATTTATTCATGATGATACAGTACAATGCAACACAACACACTGTGTGATTCCAGGAGCCCCGTGATGGCCGGAGGGCTGTTCGCCATCAGTCAGAGGTGGTTCTGGGAGCTGATATGTACTGCAACAACACTTTATCCATGATGATACAGTACAATGCAACACAACGCACTGTGTGATTCCAGGAGCCCTGTGATGGCCGGAGGGCTGTTCGCCATCAGTCAGAGGTGGTTCTGGGAGCTGATGTGTACTGCAACAACACTTTATCCATGATGATACAGTACAATGCAACACAACGCACTGTGTGATTCCAGGAGCCCTGTGATGGCCGGAGGGCTGTTCGCCGTCAGTCAGAGGTGGTTCTGGGAGCTGATGTGTACTGCAGCACAAAACAGCGATTTATTCATGATGATACAGTACAATGCAACACAACACACTGTGTGATTCCAGGAGCCCCGTGATGGCCGGAGGGCTGTTCGCCATCAGTCAGAGGTGGTTCTGGGAGCTGATATGTACTGCAACAACACTTTATCCATGATGATACAGTACAATGCAACACAACGCACTGTGTGATTCCAGGAGCCCTGTGATGGCCGGAGGGCTGTTCGCCATCAGTCAGAGGTGGTTCTGGGAGCTGATATGTACTGCAACAACACTTTATCCATGATGATACAGTACAATGCAACACAACGCACTGTGTGATTCCAGGAGCCCTGTGATGGCCGGAGGGCTGTTCGCCATCAGTCAGAGGTGGTTCTGGGAGCTGGGGGGTTACGACCCAGGCCTGGACATCTGGGGAGGGGAGCAGTATGAACTGTCCTTCAAGGTAAGTGTGTGCGTGTGCGTGTGTGTGTGTGCGTGTGCGCATGTGTGTGTGTGTGTATGTGCGTGTGTGTTTGATTAACCCCTTCAAGACTTCACTGCCTTAGAGAAACATCAGGACTGGCCTGGGGTTGCCTTGAAAAATAAATGATAGCAAATAAGAAGCGCGAGAAAACTCAACACTGTCAATGATTCAGTTTTGACATTACTGGTTGATCCAAGGTTATTTTTTGCTTCAAAATCGTGGTTATTTGCATTTTAATCGGAATCATTAGTCTCCCTTGGAGTATTTCCTGAGGCTCGTGTAGGGCCGATGTTTTGGACATTTTCAACATTAAAAATTGAAACAGAAGTGCCAGTCATAAGTGAAGTGAAAGTTGGAAGAGTGATGAAGAGAAGTAACTCGAAAAACATGGTTTGGATTGAAAAAAAACATGGATTTAGACAAGTTTTAGACTCAGGAATCAGTGTTCCAGGAATACTCGGAATTAGGCCCTGACTGGTGTTCTCCTGTTCCGAAATGAGTTAACAGTAAAAAAAATAGCGTGCTGTTTAGTGTTTGACTTATTGTAGAATATGTAGATTTAGCTTTTACACTGGAGCTAGGGGTTATACTATAAATGAAGGCCTGTCATGTAGTCATGGGTGAAAGTAGTTCAGGCTTGCTCCTGAAATCAGGATGGAAAAAGCTGATAGAATTAGAGTCTTCAGGATTGGCCGTATTGTCATGGGTGAAAGTAGTCCAGGCATGCTCCTGAAATCAGGATGGAAAAAGCTGATAGAAAAAGTCTTCAGTGTTGGCCGTCTTGTCATCCGGATCCTCAGTCTTATGAAATCAAGCATTTCTGCCAACATTAGATGGCAAATTTGAACGAGATGATAGATATGCAATTCTAATACCACCCCCACCCATCCTGTATGCGCAGACACAGACTCATTGGAAGTTGTTTTTAATGCGGTCACCATTTCAGGAATGGGAAGTTTGAGAGAGAATGCTTTACTTTCACCCATGCATGTTTCAAAGCAAGTGACCCGAAACATAATATGGGGGAACAGGATAGTCTTTTTGAATGGTGCAAGCATTGAAACTTACATCATTGGCTCACTCATGTTTACTTTAACAAAGTTAACACGAAGTGAGTCTATAGTATGATAGTTGTTCGGTTGTGTGTATGTGTGTGTTGCGTCCGTGGTCTAATCTCCAAACTTTGTTGTTGTCCCACATGTTCCTGTTCGAGTGAGCCTTGAAGGCTTTGCCTCTTGTTTTTTCTACAAATGATAATTATAAAGACTAACATAAAGCAGTAGTAAATCAGCACTGTGAAATATTCACTTTGAAGCAGCCGATTTAGTTGGTATAGAAATGTTAGCTTTCAACTAGATTCACTACTGATGATGAAATTGATGTCAACACTGGTGACGATTTTGACAGTACAGGTGGTGATGATCAGATGATGAAGAGGAGGATGATGATGATGATGACGACAACGAAAATGATGATGACAACGATGATGATGATGATAATGATGATGATGATGATGATGACGATGATGATGATGATGATGATGATGAGGAGGAGGATGATGATGATGATGATGAAGAGTATGATGATGATGATGATGACAACGACGATGATGATCATGATGACGATGATGACAACAACGATGACGACGATGATGATGATGATGACAATGATTCCAGTTGTGGCAGTGTGGGGGCCGTATGGTGGATGCCCCATGCTCCAGAGTCGGTCACATCTACAGAAAGTTTGCCCCCTTCCCCAACCCTGGGGTGGGCGATTTTGTGGGCAGGGTGAGTGGACAGAGAGAGAGTGAGTGAGAGAGAGAGAGAGGGAGGGAGAGAGAGAGAGGAGGAGAGGGAGAGAGAGAGAGGGAGAGAGGGGGAGAGAGAGAGGGAGTGAGTGAGAGAGAGGAGAGAGAGAGAGAGGGAGGGAGGGAGAGAGAGGGGGATGCATGGAGAAAGGGAGGGAGAAAGGGAGAGAGAGAGAGAGGGAGGAGAGAGAGAGAGAGGGAGAGAGAGAGAGAGGGATGGAGGGAGGGAGGGAGAGAGAGAGGGATGGAGGGAGGGAGGGATAGAGAGAGGGATGGAGGGTGAAAGGAAGGGAGGTAGAGAGTGAGTGAGAGAGAGAGAGAGAGGAGAGAGAGAGAGAGAGGGATGGATGGAGAGGAGAGGGTGAGTGAGAGAGGGAGGGAGAGAGAGAGGGGGGTGGAGCATGAAAGGGAGGGAGGGAGATAGAGAGAGAGAGGGAGGGAGGGAGATAGATAGATAGACAGACAGAGAGAGAGAGGTGCAAAGCATGCATGCTTGTGAATTAAGTGTGCATGTTTGCATGTGTCACTAGTATGCTTGCTATTTAGCGGGTTTGTTGTTTTAAGTTAAGACCTCCTCTGAAATCGGAATGCGTCTGCTGAACGCAGCGGGGAGACCAGTGAAAACTGAAAACCGACACATACATACCTCACCCATTATGGCCATATGGCCTGGGAAAGCAGAAGAAAAGAAAGCTATGACCAGATTTTGACGAATTCTATTGACATGGGTGTTATTATTAATTAAGACTGTTATGTTATTCGTTATTCATTAAGACTTTGAGTTTGTCAGTGTTATCATTCACATATATTGATTAAAATTATTTGTACACATTAACTCTTCTATTTTTTGAAGTGCTTGGTTGTCTGTTGCATCTCAACCAACAAGAGGGGAGTAAGTATTTTTTTGAGTGCGCATGTGTTGCTCTAACGGAAAGATCACTGACATAAGTTCTAAAAATAGACAAACGCATGGCAGGGTACTTGGCAGTGAATGTCTGCATTTGGTGGGAATGTTGTAGAGTGATGTACTGGGCGAATTTGTATAATTTGCAACTAACACTATCGTGATTGCAAAATAAGTCATGCAATCGTTTCAGGCCCACAATATCCTGCAAAACTGCAGAAACTGTGATTTTCATTTGTATGTTGTTCATTTGTTTGTGTCTAGTGAAATGCCTCTATGCGATCAGGTGAAATTAAAAGCAAATAGAATTTGTTGTTTGCGCTAGTTCATTGCTTTCTTATTCATTTGCTGAACTCTACAGAACTAGAGGCGAGTCGCGGTGGTATGGATGGACGAATGCGCAGATTATTTATATTCCTGAAATTAAATAGTACTATAATTTACTGACTGTAAGGCAATGTTTTTTTCCCAGACTGAGACTCCTGGGCCTTATCTATGACTGATATGTTTGTGTGAGTGTGTTTGTGTGTGGGGAGGGAAGGATGCGTTTGTGTATATGTGCGTGTGCATGTTTGTATACCTATGAGTAGGTGTTTGCGTGGGGGTGACGGTGGGAATGCGAGCGCGTCTGAGTATGTTCGATATGTATGATGTAATCTTGCATGTGGAGTGATTTTAGTTTTGCTAAGCGCCATGAGTAGTTTGTCTAGAATGTGCGCTCTAGAATTATTATTATTATAGTGAGAAACCCGTTACAAAATCTGAATTTAGTGTAAAATGTTAAGAGGGAGGGGGGGGGTGTGCGACTTATAGTCTAAAAATAGACCGTATTTTTCAGACTTTAAGGTGCACCTTATTTATTATAATGCGCACCCGCCGAATTTTACATGAAGTTGAGATTTTGTTCACAGCTGACCAGGATAAAGCTAACGTTTTGAATGATTATTTTGCTAGTGTTTTCACTAAAGAAAATACAGATTCCTTGCCCCCAATTAAAGATGAATCACCAGCTGACTGTACAGACATTGTTATTACAGTAGAAGCTATAAAGAATAAACTTAAGCACTTAGATGTGAACAAAGCCCAGGGGCCAGATAAGGTCCCAGCCAGAGTACTAAAAGAATTACATACAGAACTAGCACTTCCTTTAACAATTTTGTTCAATGAAAGTTTGGAGTCAGGGGAACTCCCAGTGGATTGGAAAACGGCAGAGGTTATAGCCATTTATAAAAAAGGAACAAGAACAGATCCGGGAAATTACAGGCCTGTGAGCCTCACATGTATAACATGTAAAATTTTAGAACAGTTTGTTCGGGACGCAATTGTTAAACACATGACTGATTTTGATCTGTATACAGACTGCCAACATGGATTCAGGGCAGGGCGTTCTTGTATGACCCAGCTATTAGATGTGATGGACGATTTTACTAAACTGTTGGAAGACAAGGAGGCTTTCGATATTGTATACTTAGATTTTAGGAAGGCCTTTGATTCTGTGCCGCACGAAAGACTTCTCCTAAAGCTACAGGCATATGGCATAACTGGGAACATACTAAGGTGGGTAAGACATTTCCTAATAGGCAGATCACAAAAGGTGCGGGTTGGGCAAAACTATCATCTAATATTGACGTTTTAAGTGGTATTCCCCAGGGTAGTATCCTGGGGCCAATACTTTTTACAATTTTTATCAATGATCTCCCGGAGGAAATACAAAGTGTCTGTAAGATATTCGCAGACGATACCAAACTTTACAACTGTTCTAAACATTCAGACATAATACAAAATGACATAGATAAACTTATGGAATGGTCAGAAAAGTGGAATCTCTATTTTAATGCAGGAAAGTGCAAAGTCATGCATGTGGGCTATGACAATCAAAATGAAACTTATGAAATTTCCCACGGTTCAGCTAAACATGTTTTGGAAACCTGTTCAGATGAAAAAGACTTAGGAGTCATATTTGATTTTAAACTCAAATTTGATAAACACATTACAACAGCAGTAAACAAGGCCAATAGAATATTGGGTTTAATTAGAAGAAGTTTTATGGAATTAAATACAGAAGTTTTTTTGAACCTATATAAAAGTTTAGTAAGACCTCATCTTGAGTATGGAAATCTAATTTGGAACCCTTTTCTTAAAAGACAATCTACACAAATTGAAAGAGTACAAAGGCGAGCAACCAAATTAATAAAATCAATACAAAATTTGGAATATGGGGACAGACTTCATAAGTTAAGTTTACCATCCTTAAAATTTAGAAGAGTAAGGGGAGATTTGATAACTGTATATAAAATTTTGAATAACCCTGACAAAACTAACAAGCATTTGTTTCAATTGTCTAACGATTTGAGAACCCGTAACAGTGATCTAAAAATACTAACCCAATACAGTAGAACTAATATGAGAAAAAACTTCTTTTCTAATAGAGTCACCCAGCACTGGAACAATCTCCCTGCACAAACTAAACTTGCTTCCAACATTAACCATTTCAAAAACCTCCTAGATAGTGACCCCAAAATTAATGTTTTTAAATACAATTATGATTAAGACGACAATGATAGTTCAAAAAGCGCCACAGCGGTGCCAATCTGATTAATGAACAAAGCCACAATAACAAACAATCAAAAGATAGGGCACATCAAGAGGCCGCGAGGCCTGGCTGCCCTGAAGATCTGACCTGACCTGACCTTGTTATTATGCTTTTTTACGATATTCGTAGTCATGTTATGAAAGGCGCAGGGGTCTTAACTCATTCAAGTAGTTAATAGATAGCTGTCAATTTGATGCATTTGCTTCAAGGGAAGTAAATCTGTGTGCACACCATGCCTTGGTCACTTCTAAACTAGTTTCGCTCCCTTAGATGACAATTTTGCCTCTGACTTTGCTTTTGTAGTGGTTTGTTGTGGAGAACCAATCGATGTAGAGAGTTTTTCTATATACAGTCTATATATATAAAAAAGTCTGATCTACCACTTCCCTATGTCTAAACCTGAAGTAAAAACCTGTAATCTTCTTTCATTTCTCCTTTTGTTTATGTATGTTTTGTTTGTGTGTATGGCTGGAGTGATTTGTGAGTTTTTTTAATAATTCAAAATTGTTGCGATGCGAATGAGTTAATCTGGCAACAACAACAACCAAATCGCCTTATAAGGCAGAAACATACAACCAAATCGCCTTATAAGGCAGAAACATACAACCAAATCGCCTTATAAGGCAGAAACATACAACCAAATTGCCTTATAAGGCAGAAACATACAATCAAATCGCCTTATAAGGCAGACACATACAACGAAATCGCCTTATAAGGCAGAAACATACAACCAAATCGCCTTATAAGGCAGAAACATACAACCAAATCGCCTTATAAGGCAGAAACATACAACCAAATCGCCTTATAAGGCAGAAACATACAACCAAATCGCCTTATAAGGCAGAAACATACAACCAAATCGCCTTATAAGGCAGAAACATACAACCAAATCGCCTTATAAGGCAGACACATACAACCAAATCACCTTATAAGGCAGAAACATACAACCAAATCGCTTATAAGAAACATACAACCAAATCGCCTTATAAGGCAGAAACATACAACCAAATCGCCTTATAAGGCAGACACATACAACCAAATCGCCTTATAAGGCAGAAACATACAACCAAATCGCCTTATAAGGCAGATACATACAACCAAATCGCCTTATAAGGCAGAAACATACAGTAGTTGCCCTTTGTTTTGTGCAGAACTACAAGCGGGTGGCGGAGGTGTGGATGGACGAATATGCAGAGTACTTATACAAGAAGCGGCCGCACTATCGCCGCATCGACCCCGGCGACCTTACACAGCAGCGGGCGATTCGCTCTAAGCTGAACTGCAAGCCCTTCAAGTGGTTCATGGAGAACGTGGCCTTTGACCTGCCTAAGTACTACCCGCCTGTGGAGCCACTGCCCTTAGCTGAAGGGGAGGTTAGTAAGAGAGAGAGAGAGAAACATTTGAAACATTTGTTTATTGAGGGAAAAGAATAAGCACACAATGGGCTTGTTTGCCAAGAGAGAGAGAGAGAGAGAGTGGTTCGTGGAGAACGTGGCCTTTCACTTACCTAAGTACTACCCGCCTGTGGAGCCACTGCCCTTAGCTGAAGGGGAGGTCAGTAAGAGAGAGAGAGAGAGAGTGGTTCATGGGTTATGTGGCCTTTGACTTACCTAAATACTAGCCTGTGGAGCCACTGCCCTTAGCTGAAGGGGAGGTCAGTAAGTTAGAGAGAGAGAGAGAGAGAGAGAGAGAGAGAGAGTGGTTCATGGAGAACGTGGCCTTTGACTTACCTAAGTACTACCCGCCTGTGGAGCCACTGCCCTTAGCTGAAGGGGAGGTCAGTCAGAGAGAGAGAGAGAGAGAGAGAGAGAGTGGTTCGTGGAGAACGTGGCCTTTGACTTACCTAAGTACTACCCGCCTGTGGAGCCACTGCCCTTAGCTGAAGGGGAGGTCAGTAAGAGAGAGAGAGAGAGAGAGTGGTTCGTGGAGAACGTGGCCTTTGACTTACCTAAGTACTACCCGCCTGTGGAGCCACTGCCCTTAGCTGAAGGGGAGGTGATTTGAAAGCTGACAATAGCGACAGGAACTAAAGGTACCCAAAAGCATATGGGGATTTAAATTATAACTTGGTTTTCATAACATTGGTTGCTGTGCTTGTTTCGACTGGAGGTATTCATTTTTGTTCAAATTCCTAATGCAAAACATGAGAATTGTTTGTGTGTGTGTTGTGTGTGTGTGTGTGTGTGTGTGTGTGTATGTGTGTGTGTGTGTGTGTGTACAGCTCCGTAACAAGGCCAGCGATCTGTGTGTGGACACTCGCTACAAGGGGGCCAACGAACGGTTCCAACTGGAGAAATGTGTCAAAGATGGCGGATCTGGAGGGGAGCAGGTAGTGTATTGCATTCTTCCCCCATTGGGATACCATGAAAATCTTTCAGTACAAGTAGTTCCTCTGCCTTCTGGAAGTTCTGTGCTCGCAACTTCCTCTAATCTATCACTCTCTTTGACTCTGCCTTCTCTTAGTATAATCCACTATTTTTCTGTCTTATTCGCCCATTCTCCTGCCTAAAAAAATTAAAAATAAAAAAGCTTCGCAACAATTTTCTCCTTTGAGCTCCTCCGAAATCAGAATGTCAGCTGAATGCAGCAGGGAAACTATTGAAAACTGAAAACCGGACACATGCAAACCTGACCCATTATGGCCTTATGGCCTGGGAAGGCAGAAAAAGAAGCAGAATCATTGCATTGTCTTATATATTGAATGGTATTTAGTTGTATTATGTTGAGTTGTGGGTGGGTGGCTTTTGTTGTTGTTTTCTTTTGCACTGTATTGTGTTATGTTGTGTTATGTTGTGTTCACAAATTGTTGCTGTACACGAGTAAAGATATTAAAACAAATATATTAATGCTGCATGTCGGTGCATATTGTTTTCCCATTTGCTAACTAGCTGTATCTCTCACACCATGCCCTCTTTTCTTTTCTTGCTTTTCTCGGATTAAAGAAAAGAACCATGGTAGAATGATCAAAGCATTTGTGTGTGTGTTTGAAAACAAAAATGTGTTCCAAGTGACGCTGCCCTCAACACATTCCGCCCGTAAGAGTACTCCACTGTATTAGAAAGGGAATGTGGTTTGTTTTTTAAATAAATCTTTTTTTTTTTAACATCAGCAATTTGAGCTGTCGTGGCACAAGGACATCCGGCCCAAGAAGCGGTCAGTCTGTTTCGACGCCTCCCAGTCCATGCCCAAGGCTCCGGTCATCCTGTACAGCTGCCACGGCATGCAGGGAAACCAGCGCTTCAAGTACAACCTGGTCAGTGGGTTATGTGAATAGTTAGATAGTGTGTTATGATGGGTTATGTGGATAGATAGTGTGTTATGATGGGTTATGTGGATAGTGGATATAGTGTGTTATGACGGGTTATGTGGATAGTTATTAGATAGTGTGTTATGATGGGTTATGTGGATAGTAGTTAGATAGTGTGTTATGATGGGTTATGTGGATAGTTAGATAGTGTGTTATGATGGGTTATGTGGATAGTTAGTTAGTGTGTTATGATAGGGTTATGTGGATAGTTAGTTAGTGTGTTATGATGGGTTATGTGGATAGTTAGATAGTGTGTTATGATGGGTTATGTGGATAGATAGTGTGTTATGATGGGTTATGTGGATATAGTGTGTTATGATGGGTTATGTGGATAGTTAGATAGTGTGTTATGATGGGTTATGTGGATAGTTAGATAGTGTGTTATGATGGGTTATGTGGATAGTTAGATAGTGTGTTATGATGGGTTATGTGGATAGTTAGATAGTGTGTTATGATGGGTTATGTGGATAGTTAGATAGTGTGTTATGATGGGTTATGTGGATAGTTAGATAGTGTGTTATGATGGGTTATGTGGATAGTTAGATAGTGTGTTATGATGGGTTATGTGGATAGTTAGATAGTGTGTTATGATGGGTTATGTGGATAGTTAGATAGTGTGTTATGATAGGGTTATGTGGATAGTTAGATAGTGTGTTATGATGGGTTATGTGGATAGTTAGTTAGTGTGTTATGATGGGTTATGTGGATAGTTAGATAGTGTGTTATGATGGGTTATGTGGATAGTTAGATAGTGTGTTATGATGGGTTATGTGGATAGTTAGATAGTGTGTTATGATGGGTTATGTGGATAGTTAGATAGTGTGTTATGATGGGTTATGTGGATAGTTAGATAGTGTGTTATGATGGGTTATGTGGATAGTTAGATAGTGTGTTATGATGGGTTATGTGGATAGTTAGATAGTGTGTTATGATGGGTTATGTGGATAGTTAGATAGTGTGTTATGATGGGTTATGTGGATAGTTAGATAGTGTGTTATGATGGGTTATGTGGATAGTTAGATAGTGTGTTATGATGGGTTATGTGGATAGTTAGATAGTGTGTTATGATGGGTTATGTGGATAGTTAGATAGTGTGTTATGATGGGTTATGTGGATAGTTAGATAGTGTGTTATGATGGGTTATGTGGATAGTTAGATAGTGTGTTATGATGGGTTATGTGGATAGTTAGATAGTGTGTTATGATGGGTTATGTGGATAGTTAGATAGTGTGTTATGATGGGTTATGTGGATAGTTAGATAGTGTGTTATGACGGGTTATGTGGATAGTTAGATAGTGTGTTATGATGGGTTATGTGGATAGTTAGATAGTGTGTTATGATGGGTTATGTGGATAGTTAGATAGTGTGTTATGATAGGGTTATGTGGTTATGTGGATAGATAGTGTGTTATGATGGGTTATGTGGATAGATAGTGTGTTAGTGTGTTATGATGGGTTATGTGGTTATAGATAGTGTGTTATGATGGGTTATGTGGATAGTTAGATAGTGTGTTATGATGGGTTATGTGGATAGTTATAGTGTGTTATGATGGGTTATGTGGATAGTTAGATAGTGTGTTATGATGGGTTATGTGGATAGTTAGATAGTGTGTTATGATGGGTTATGTGGATATAGATAGTGTGTTATGATGGGTTATGTGGATAGTTAGATAGTGTGTTATGATGGGTTATGTGGATAGTTAGATAGTGTGTTATGATGGGTTATGGGTTATGTGGATAGTTAGTGGACAGTTATAGTGTGTTATGATGGGTTATGTGGATAGTTAGATAGTGTGTTATGATGGGTTATGTGGATAGTTAGATAGTGTGTTATGATGGGTTATGTGGATAGTTAGATAGTGTGTTATGATGGGTTATGTGGATAGTTAGATAGTGTGTTATGATGGGTTATGTGGATAGTTAGATAGTGTGTTATGATGGGTTATGTGGATAGTTAGATATGTGTGTTATGATGGGTTATGTGGATAGTTAGATAGTGTGTTATGATGGGTTATGTGGATAGTTAGATAGTGTGTTATGATGGGTTATGTGGATAGTTAGATAGTGTGTTATGATGGGTTATGTGGATAGTTAGATAGTGTGTTATGATGGGTTATGTGGATAGTTAGATAGTGTGTTATGATGGGTTATGTGGATAGTTAGATATAGTGTGTTATGAGTTAGATAGTGTGTTTATGTGGATAGTTAGATAGTGTGTTATGATGGGGTTATAGTGTGTTATGATGGGTTATGTGGATAGTTTGATAGTGTGGTCTGATTGGGTTATGTGGTGAGTAGATTGTGTGTTATAGCCATGGGTTCTATGTGGATCGAGTTAGATAGTGGGTTACTTGATGGGTTATGTGGATACTCTGGTGAGGGGTTATTGGTGTAAGGGAATAATTAGTGTGGGAGTGATCCAAAATTGACACAAAGAAAAGGCAAATTGTGTGGATATGTTTTTAAAGGTCTCCCAGTGCACTATTGTTGCATGATTGTGTAATTAGGGAGTTTTAGCAGGTTTTGTTAGAAACGGGTTATGTGGATAGGGATAGCAGGCTATTAGACATTGTGTGCATCAGTCCAGATGTTCGGGTTATGTGGATAGGGATAGCAGGTTATTGACAGGGTTATGTGGATCCATAGGTGTTATGATGGGTTATGTGGATAGCAGGCTATTAGCACAGACATTGTGTGCATCAGTCCAGAGGGGTTCAGGACAATGACGAGGGATAGCAGGCTATTGGCACAGACATTGTGTGCATCAGTCCAGAGGGGTTCTGGACAATGACGAGGGATAGCAGGCTATTGGCACAGACATTGTGTGCATCAGTCCAGAGGGGTTCAGGACAATGACGAGGGATAGCAGGCTATTGGCACAGACATTGTGTGCATCAGTCCAGAGGGGTTCTGGACAATGACGAGGGATAGCAGGCTATTGGCACAGACATTGTGTGCATCAGTCCAGAGGGGTTCTGGACAATGACGAGGGATAGCAGGCTAGCACAGACATTGTGTGCATCAGTCCAGAGGGGTTCTGGACAATGACGAGGGATAGCAGGCTATTGGCACAGACATTGTGTGCATCAGTCCAGAGGGGTTCTGGACAATGACGAGGGATAGCAGGCTATTGGCACAGACATTGTGTGCATCAGTCCAGAGGGGTTCTGGACAATGACGAGGGATAGCAGGCTATTAGCACAGACATTGTGTGCATCAGTCCAGAGGGGTTCAGGACAATGACGAGGGATAGCAGGCTATTGGCACAGACATTGTGTGCATCAGTCCAGAGGGGTTCTGGACAATGACGAGGGATAGCAGGCTATTAGCACAGACATTGTGTGCATCAGTCCAGAGGGGTTCTGGACAATGACGAGGGATAGCAGGCTATTGGCACAGACATTGTGTGCATCAGTCCAGAGGGGTTCAGGACAATGACGAGGGATAGCAGGCTATTGGCACAGACATTGTGTGCATCAGTCCAGAGGGGTTCAGGACAATGACGAGGGATAGCAGGCTATTGGCACAGACATTGTGTGCATCAGTCCAGAGGGGTTCAGGACAATGACGAGGGATAGCAGGCTATTAGCACAGACATTGTGTGCATCAGTCCAGAGGGGTTCAGGACAATGACGAGGGATAGCAGGCTATTGGCACAGACATTGTGTGCATCAGTCCAGAGGGGTTCTGGACAATGACGAGGGATAGCAGGCTATTGGCACAGACATTGTGTGACATCAGTCCAGAGGGGTTCTGGACAATGACGAGGGATAGCAGGCTATTGGCACAGACATTGTGTGCATCAGTCCAGAGGGGGGGTGGACAATGACGAGGGATAGACAGGCTATTGACAGACATTGTGTGGATAGAGGGGCTGGACAATGACGAGGGATAGCAGGCTATTGGCACAGACATTGTGTGCATCAGTCCAGAGGGGTCCTGGACAATGACGAGGGATAGCAGGCTATTGGCACAGACATTGTGTGCATCAGTCCAGAGGGGTCCTGGACAATGACGAGGGATAGCAGGCTATTGGCACAGACATTGTGTGCATCAGTCCAGAGGGGTTCTGGACAATGACGAGGGATAGCAGGCTATTGGCACAGACATTGTGTGCATCAGTCCAGAGGGGTTCTGGACAATGACGAGGGATAGCAGGCTATTGGCACAGACATTGTGTGCATCAGTCCAGAGGGGTCCTGGACAATGACGAGGGATAGCAGGCTATTGGCACAGACATTGTGTGCATCAGTCCAGAGGGGTTCTGGACAATGACGAGGGATAGCAGGCTATTGGCACAGACATTGTGTGCATCAGTCCAGAGGGGTTCCTGGACAATGACGAGGGATAGCAGGCTATTGGCACAGACATTGTGTGCATCAGTCCAGAGGGGTTCAGGACAATGACGAGGGATAGCAGGCTATTGGCACAGACATTGTGTGCATCAGTCCAGAGGGGTTCAGGACAATGACGAGGGATAGCAGGCTATTGGCACAGACATTGTGTGCATCAGTCCAGAGGGGTTCTGGACAATGACGAGGGATAGCAGGCTATTGGCACAGACATTGTGTGCATCAGTCCAGAGGGGTTCTGGACAATGACGAGGGATAGCAGGCTATTGGCACAGACATTGTGTGCATCAGTCCAGAGGGGTTCTGGACAATGACGAGGGATAGCAGGCTATTGGCACAGACATTGTGTGCATCAGTCCAGAGGGGTTCTGGACAATGACGAGGGATAGCAGGCTATTGGCACAGACATTGTGTGCATCAGTCCAGAGGGGTTCTGGACAATGACGAGGGATAGCAGGCTATTGGCACAGACATTGTGTGCATCAGTCCAGAGGGGTTCTGGACAATGACGAGGGATAGCAGGCTATTGGCACAGACATTGTGTGCATCAGTCCAGAGGGGTCCTGGACAATGACGAGGGATAGCAGGCTATTAGCACAGACATTGTGTGCATCAGTCCAGAGGGGTTCTGGACAATGACGAGGGATAGCAGGCTATTGGCACAGACATTGTGTGCATCAGTCCAGAGGGGTCCTGGACAATGACGAGGGATAGCAGGCTATTGGCACAGACATTGTGTGCATCAGTCCAGAGGGGTTCTGGACAATGACGAGGGATAGCAGGCTATTGGCACAGACATTGTGTGCATCAGTCCAGAGGGGTTCAGGACAATGACGAGGGATAGCAGGCTATTGGCACAGACATTGTGTGCATCAGTCCAGAGGGGTTCTGGACAATGACGAGGGATAGCAGGCTATTGGCACAGACATTGTGTGCATCAGTCCAGAGGGGTCCTGGACAATGACGAGGGATAGCAGGCTATTGGCACAGACATTGTGTGCATCAGTCCAGAGGGGTCCTGGACAATGACGAGGGATAGCAGGCTATTGGCACAGACATTGTGTGCATCAGTCCAGAGGGGTTCTGGACAATGACGAGGGATAGCAGGCTATTGGCACAGACATTGTGTGCATCAGTCCAGAGGGGTCCTGGACAATGACGAGGGATAGCAGGCTATTGGCACAGACATTGTGTGCATCAGTCCAGAGGGGTCCTGGACAATGACGAGGGATAGCAGGCTATTGGCACAGACATTGTGTGCATCAGTCCAGAGGGGTCCTGGACAATGACGAGGGATAGCAGGCTATTAGCACAGACATTGTGTGCATCAGTCCAGAGGGGTCCTGGACAATGACGAGGGATAGCAGGCTATTAGCACAGACATTGTGTGCATCAGTCCAGAGGGGTTCAGGACAATGACGAGGGATAGCAGGCTTGCCATGAACACTGTAAAAAATAAAAATGTAATAAACAACAATAGAAGTCTGAGAGTAAAGTTTTGTTGACAATTCATAACACGGAAGGAGAAAACACTGATTGGTTAATAAGAGTGATGTAGTACCTTCCGGTGGATGTATTCCTACGCATGGTTGTAGCCCACAGATTCACAAGAAGTTTCTGGTATGGGGCTCTCTTGAGATCTCCCTTCGACCTGAATCCATAACCAAGGAGAAATATGCTATCGTCAGACACTAACACCACTAAAAATAAGAATTTTACAAGACAAAAATGTTGAGGAGGAGGGGGGTGGGGGTGTATTTACAAGAACAAAGAGGTGTCTCCTGTAATGCCGCTGTTGTTTTTTCTGGTGGACAGGACACTCAGCAGCTGTATCACCCGGTCAGTAACCAGTGTCTGGACTGCGATGCCGACAGTCACGAGATCTTCATGTTCCCCTGCAAACCAGAGAGACCCACCCAGGCCTGGATCTTTGAGAAAGTCAACATCACCACCGTCAGGGCCGATTGGCCCCTGCCTCTGGATTAGCAAGAACACTGGGTTTAACCCTTTTGCCGCCAGAATTTTTTCAGCCAAACAAACCCCCATTAAACGTAACTGGGTAGAGAGAAAAATATATCTGCAATATTGAGAATTCCTCTGTAGCATGCATAACTTTAGGCCTATCCTTACCTCCCAAAATTAAGAAAATCGGGTCTTCGGATAAGGGGCCCTGATTTGATGCCTTTTAATGAAATGGGTGTTAAACCCTTGTGGTGCATAAATACGACATTGGCGGTGAAAGGGTTAAGTTGGTGTTTTTTCTGTTTTGTTGTTGTTACATTAGCCCATGCCTTTGGGTAAGTAAAACCCTGGGTTAAGTAACAAGACTTGTCCCTGTCCCTGGGTGAACAGAACACCGTGTTAAGTAGCAGAATAGCCCCTGCCCCTGGATAAGTAAAACCCTGGGTTAAGTAACAAGACTTGTCCCTGTCCCTGGGTGAACAGAACACCGTGTTAAGTAGCAGAATAGCCCCTGCCCCTGGATAAGTAAAACCCTGGGTTAAGTAACAAGACTTGTCCCTGTCCCTGGGTGAACAGAACACCGTGTTAAGTAGCAGAATAGCCCCTGCCCCTGGATAAGTAAAACCCTGGGTTAAGTAACAAGACTTGTCCCTGTCCCTGGGTGAACAGAACACTTGTGTTAAGTAGCAGAATAGCCCCAGCCCCTGGATAAGTAAAACCCTGGGTTAAGTAACAAGACTTGTCCCTGTCCCTGTCCCTGTTGTGAACAGAACACTGTGTTAAGTAGCAGAATAGCCCCAGCCCCTGGATAAGTAAAACCCTGGGTTAAGTAACAAGACTTGTCCCTGTCCCTGGGTGAACAGAACACTGTGTTAAGTAGCAGAATAGCCCCTGCCCCTGGATAAGTAAAACCCTGGGTTAAGTAACAAGACTTGTCCCTGTCCCTGGGTGAACAGAACACTGTGTTAAGTAGCAGAATAGCCCCTGCCCCTGGATAAGTAAAACCCTGGGTTAAGTAACAAGACTTGTCCCTGTCCCTGGGTGAACAGAACACCATGTTAAGTAGCAGAATAGCCCCTGCCCCTGGATAAGTAAAACCCTGGGTTAAGTAACAAGACTTGTCCCTGTCCCTGGGTGAACAGAACACTGTGTTAAGTACAGTGGAGTCCGGGTAAAACGAATTTTAACGGAACACAGACTCAGTTCGTTGTATCAGGATTTCGTTATACATGTACATGTACAATGTATGTTGAAAACAAAAACCGTTCAAACACTCACCAATGATAACCGAAAACATAAACTTGACCAGTTTGGATCGTCTGTCTTAATCACGGGATGTACAAGGCTTGAAGTAGTTCAGCAGTGTTGTCTGACGCTGGTCTGTTTTGGCACACTTTTCAACAAGTTTGTCCATTAAGTGACAACACATCACACAAATTTAGTTTGTTATAGGCTTTCACGAACTTTTCGATCTTTATTTTGAGCGCGAATTGTAAAGCGACCTTGAGAAACCGAATGATCTGTAGGAAGCCTAGGCCTAGCAGACGACCCAGTGTGAATCTAAATGAGTTCACGCATGCGCAGTTCATAGTTTCCAACTTCCTTCCTCTTGACAACACGTTCTAGCTTGGAGTTTGAAGGCCTAGGTTTTTGCAGCGCATCACACAGGCTGAGTTCGTTATAGGCTATTTTTCAAAGTAAATAAAATTATCCTGGGGCGTAGAACATGTGTTCGTAAAAAGCGGATGTTCGTTATTTCAAAAGGATTTTTTGTTCGTTATACCCATGGCTTTGCTAGTGACAAATAGAAGGGCATTTGCCGGGAAATTGAAGTCAGTTCGTTAATCGCGAAATTTCGTTAAAAGCGAGTTCGTTATAGTTGGACTCCACTGTAGCAGAATAGCCCCTGCCCCTGGATAAGTAAAATATTAGTGTGAAGTTTATGGTCTATTTTGCATGGCAGTAATGATCACCTTAATATCATACCTGGTAATATTTTACCATTTCTTCTCCAGTGTGTGTGTGTTTTGTTTTATATACTGCCCTTTCTCTGGATTAGCAAAACATTTTTCAAGATTAAGTTGGTGGTAGTTATTTTTGTTTGAAAAAACACACCCCAAAAACTTTTTTGTTTGTTGTTGTTTGTTCGTCTGGATTAGATCAGTTTATGTCAGTTAAAAGATTTCTGTTGTTTTTTAGATCATCGTTGTTTTACATTTGTTGTATGTTAATGATCACAACCTCTGTTTTAGTTTGTTCCACCTTTCTGTCATCAATTTTTGTTGTTGTTAAGCGCATAGAGCTCCACATTGGTGGAGGAATGCGCTATATAAATGATTCACTATTATTATTATTATTATCGTCTGTTAACTGTTGTCTGTTTTCTGTGAACGTTATAGAATAATAGATGCTTTTGCATTTTATTGTTTCTGTAAGGTTTTTAGTTTGTGAAGTTTGGCATGTTTTTACATGCATTGGATACTACAATGACTATGATCACCGCTTGCAACGAGCTTTAATTTCAAACCACCAAATCACACACCCCACCCCACACAGGATTTTTATTGTGCTTATCCACCAAGTTTTTAATGTTGCAGATATTTTCAATCAACCTGCTACTAACAGTGCTTGGCGATGCGCAAGGGCGATGATTTTAGGACTGAATCGTTTGCGCAACCTAGTGATGAGTCAGGGGCAGATAATTTTTCAGTGGCTATATGCTACTTCTTGACAAACATTGATGTATATGAATATTTTATATTTTTCGAAATCCATGTGGGGGACCCACACAAAAATTGTTATTAATGTTTATGCAATATGTTATGTGAATCTTTTTTCTTTTTTTTTGGGGGGGGGTATTGTTATTCGATTTATTTTGGTTATTATTGTTTTTATTTGTAAAATCACATTTTTGTAAGCATGGATTTTGACTTAAAATCTAGAAATGTTACTGATACGGGAAATGTTTTTCTTTCTTCTTTTTTTTAAAGCATGGTTTTTCTCTGTTTTATAAGCTTGTGTTTGCTTAATTTGGATTAGAATTTGATAGTAAGAATGACAGACTACTTTGGTAGATATCGTATTTCACGGACTACAAGGCGCTTCTCATTTTAAGGCGCACCCCCTGAATTTGATAGTAAGAATGACAGACTACTTTGGTAGATACCGTATTTCACGGACTACAAGGCGCTTCTCATTATAAGGCGCACCCCCTGAATTTGATAGTAAGAATGACAGACTACTTGGGTAGATACCGTATTAAACAGACTACAAGGCGCAACATATTTTAAGGCGCATGCAATTTGATAGTAAGAATGACAGAGACTAACAAGATAGCGTATTTTAAACTAAATAGATCTGAAAACATGGGGTGAGCTTGATAGCAAAGGAGACAGACTACTTTGGTAGTTATGTCGGAAAACGCTTCTTCAGAAGGCGACCCCATGAAATTACACTCATGCCGTTATTTAAATATACACAAGCAACATATTTTAAGGCGCGTGCAAAATGATCCCACAAAAGCAAAAAAATAGATTGAAAACACGGAGTAGATTTCTACAAAGGAGGTTGACATTTTAGTTCTGTCAAAACGGTCTTCAGAATGACATAAATGTTATTGTCTTATCCAGCTGTCGAAACCGAGGCCAGAAAAGTCAGAATTGAAAAACACACTAGATTTCTACAATAGGTTTTGGCTCCAGTACGCTATGTCTGACATGATTGTTATTGTCTTCAGCTGTCGAAACCGAGGCTACGACGACATATCCTGATTCAACACACACACACACACACACACCTTCTCTGTGTGACTGTCATCTGCTTCGTTGGCTCCATTTACGATTTCAGCCTGTTATTTTCGTTTGCAAATGACTTGAATGCAGTTCACAACTCTGTTCAATCAGATTTCAGTCACATACTAGGCGCAACACTTTTTAAGGCACAGGGGTCTTGGTTGAGGAAAAAAGTATGGCCTTGTAGTTCGTCAAATACAGTAAATATGGGAACTTTATCAACAGATGTTTGATAGGAAGGAAAATATTGCTAGTTACGAAAGTTGTAACAGTTATGAAAACATAATCATTCCTCAATGTTAGATGATAAAAAATCGCTTCTGTTAATATTCAGATTGCTGAAGCGATGTGGGCAGCTGTTTAACATGTATCTAAAAAAACTTTATTATTAAAGATTTGAATTTTAAATGGTGGATTGTACTTATTTATTTTATTCTTTACTTTGGCTACATACGTTTTGAAAGCATTTGTCCTTATGTACTTAATACTGCTTGTAAAAAAAAAGATGAAAAGAGTTTATTTGAATGTATTTATATATTTGAAAAGAGACGGGTGCATAGTATGCCTCCATGTTAATCCAAGTCAATGTACTGTATGTGAATAGAGACCATGACAGTTTGAGTCAACATGGGGAAAGTTTATTCATTCTACAGTATTTTACATTTCATACTTTGTTGCTAACCCACTGAAAGGTTTTTCTCTCTCTCTCTCTCTCTCTCTCTCTCTCTCTCTCTCTCTCTCTCTCTCTTTTTTTTTAGTTATGTCTTTAACATATACTTTAATTGTTGCACATTGCTTGAATTTTTTTTTTAGGCTTACGGGAATTATTAGTTTAATATTTTCAAATAAATTCTGTTTACTCGCATGTCAAAGAAAAAAAAGTATATAAAGTTGCTGAAAACTTCCAATCTAGTGCTGCTTCCCCCCCGTAATCACACATTGTGTTGTATTTGTAAACTGACTCAAACTGAAACCCACAAACATGTAGTATAAGACAGGCGCCAAGGAGGAAGGAGAGAGCAGGGGGTTATAAATAGTGGGGGTGTACATAGTATATCTAATGGAGAGTTTTTTTGTTTCTTTTCTTTTTTTGGGGGGGAGGGGGGGGGATGTAGGGAGGGGCAGATAACTCAGGGTGGGAAGTGGGATCGTTCCTTTGTCTCTGAACTATTTCTCATTGTTTGTTTAGAGTTTATCTTATACTGATGGTCAGTAGATAAAGTTCAGTGTGGTGTATGGGCTGGATTGCTATCCCCAGAGTTATTGCTCTTGGCGTTATCCTTGAGTTTCTTCTAAGAGGTTATTCTTCTTTGAAACTGTCCTTTGTTATTGTTCTTAGGCAAACGCAAAGGGGTGTACTTTTAGGCATGTGATGGCATCGCCACGCTGTCCATGCTATCTGCTGACTGTGGCTCAGCTGGTTAGAGTCGCTAGCTCGTAATCTGTCAGGTTTGCGAGTGCGCAGGCTCGAATCCAGCTCCGAAGAGGTTATTCTTCGCAGTCGTGTGTCCGTGGGAAAGGCACTTTACTCCTATTTTCCTCACTTCACCCAGGTGTAAATGGGTACCTGACGTCAGTTGGGGGAAAAGTCCTTCGGATGAGACTTTTCAAAAACCGAGGTCCCGTGTGCAAACGCACGCACAAGATCTTGCGCGCACGTTAAAGCCCATCCCAGTATTCGGTACGAGTGGGCCGTGTGTGTCGGTGGGATGGATGACACGAATTCACATAGCGCGCATCCTGTGCGCTATTAATGGTCTGAATGAAGACCGGTGAGCGCGGGGCAGGATAAAACATCCCCAACTGGAAGAAGAAGCTGTGTAGAAAATAGCTGTAATCTGTTGGGAAAGGCTGCAAAAATGCTAGAAAATCATGACTAAAGAATAGATGACTGTGTACAGACTGTTCTAACGGCATTAGACTCTCTTTTTGCTATGTTTGTCTTTTTCTGTGTTTGTCTCGTACTTATGGTGTCAGGCATCAGAATTGTCAGAGGATCTGCAAATTTCAGAGGATTAACAATTTCTGACAGAGGATTGGCTTCTCTTGTCAGAGGTTTTGCCTTTTTATTCAGTGTTATCTTTTCTGTTAAATAGCATTTTAAAGCGATTTCTGACTACATTAAGCCTTTGGTGGTTTTGGGAACTCATTTCAGTGTTGTGTCTCCGCAGTCTAGAGCCTTGATGTCCCTTTTACCGCGGTTTTCAGAGGATTGGACTTCAGACTATTCTGATGCCTGGGTGTACATTTTCTAGACACACTTGTGCATACTTGCACATCTACACAATGGTTTGTTTCCTGTGTTATTGGAGTTTTGCTGTTGTTGTTACTTTTATTGTTTCTTAAAACGTTTTCTTTTGTATGAAATGTTTTAACATATAACGCTACACATCCTCTCTGTAGCTTTGTCTTGACTGGCTTCAATGAAATGGAGTGACATTTCGAAAGCTATTTGTTAACGGAAATGGCTTTGTTTTGTAGTCAAAGTTGACTAACAACTAGCAAGTTTTTGTGTTTGTTTTTCTCTCCTGTTTGTTGAAAAGGCATTCCACTTTGTCTTGTGTGATTGTTGAATCTTGGGTCTCAGAAGAAACTGTTTTCTTCTATTTTTTTTTCTTTTTTATACATTTTGTTAATTGTTTTCAACTTCAAAATCAACTTTCCAGTCCCATTTTTTGGTTGTTGTCATTTTCCCTGACCTTTTCTTTCATCGAAACAATCGGTCGACTTCGAAGGACAAAATCCATGCTCATGTTTGTTAGCGAGATGAGATGATCTTTTGATGGGAGACGCGTTTCTTTCAAATTGTTCTTGTCTATGATTACCTAAATGTTGGCATTTTACCTGCATGCAATTATTCACTCTTCTGCATGGCTGCAACTTTTTCCATTTCACAATGATTTTTTAGAATTAATTATACCCAAAACTGAGCTTACTTTAATTTTTTTTTAATAACAACAACACATCATTACTACAGGCGATTCGGGGTGTTTTGAACATGGTCGCTCTAGCCCGGAAGTGCTCTCTCCCTCAAGTGACGCCATCTTGTTTTCAAACGGAACATCTAGGCAAGGATTATGGGACTGAAAGGGGAATGAAAGAGAGAAGAAAAGAGGGCAACAGTGTCTTTTCTGATGGGCGTTGCCCCCATGAACCCCCCCCCCACCCAACAGGGCTTTGCCCCTGTTCCCCGCGGGGGCCTGGGCGTCTCCTGAACCCCTGCCTTTGAGTTTTTTTCATTTTTGGGACCTGCACCCACGCTTATGTGCTTAGTGTCTCTGTTGCTTCAGTGACGTTGTTTGGGTTGGTCTCTGTTTTACACTTACTAAACGCACACTGTATCTGTGTATCTATCCATGTTTTGTTCATTTTTAATTACTCTTTTGTTTGGGAGGTATAGAATGTCCCAGATCTCACAGCTATTCTATTTGTATTTAAACATTTCTCCTCCTAAATTGTTGTAGCATGTTTTTTTCTAGTCTCGGCGTTGTACATAATATGTGACCATTTTTGCATGCACATGTTATTGTATGAGTGTATGTCTCTGATTTGTGTGTGTATCATTTTGTGTGTGTATTTCTGAAATTGGTGTATGTGTGTGTAAATGAATGTGTGTACTTTTAATGGCCACTTTTGTTGCAATTAATTGATGACAAACTTGGAGATGTGAGCAATAACTCTGTATCAATGAAAACAGGTTTATGGTTTTAGGTTTACTAGTTTGTGTGTATTACTTATTTTACTCAAAGTCTTGTGTTAATAACTTCTTGTGCACACTTCTGAGTATGCAAATGAATGCTTGTGCATATGCATATAAATAATTCTATTTAAGTCATCCATTTAGAGATGTTGTCAGACTTAATTATAACATTTCCATGACAGAGTGTGTGTCTGTGTGTGTGTGTATTTGTATGCATGTGTGTGTGCGCACATGTGCCTATGTGTGCGTGTGTGTGTGCGCACGCGCACGCATGTGCTTTGTGTCTGTGTGTGTGCATGCTTGCATGTATGCGTGTGTGTGTGTGTGTGTGTTCAAATCTGATCCTTTGAAATCCCTGCTCCACTCTTTTCGCTCTCTCTTTCTCCCCTCCCACCTCCCGTCCCATCTCCCCGTAATCTCTGAATTCTGTCAGACTTGCCAATCCAATGTTTCAACACATCATGGGAGGTAATGCTCACAAATCCAGAACCCCTAAATGCTTCATAATTGTCCTTTGCCGATCTATGAAGTAGATCGCAAAGGAGTATGTTTTCGTTCGAGTTTGTTTCTTTGTTTGTTTGTTGTTGGGGGTTTTTGGTGGTTTTTTTGTCTGTCCCAAGGATATCTCCCGAACCGCTTGACCGAATCGCGTCAAATTTTGTGTGGTGGTGTGTCACCATGAGAGGAAGGCATCCGCACAAAAAAAAATTGTTGATTGTTTTTTCTGTGTCTGTCGTTGTGCACGTATTGATATAAATGGTCATGGTCATTGGCACAATGGTCATTTCTTTTTACAATATGATATAAATGGTAATTTAAAGTCATTTTTATGTCTTAAATATTCTGATACATCAATTATTATGATGTGAATAGTTATTACAAAAAAATAGTGAATAGTTATAGTTTGTTGTTGTTTTTTTGTAACATGATGTCCCGTTAGATTCTATTTACTGTACTATTGTCTGATTATTTAGCAGGTAAACTTTATATGTTTGATCTACGCAGTGTACTTTCGTGATGTCTTCATATATGTTGTCAAAACTTAATAGAATAGTCTGTGTTAAGCAATATTACCGATAAGAAACAATGCTGCCATTTTGTTTTTGGTTGCCATCTGTGAAAAAGTGTGTGTGTGTTAGTGTCTATGTGCGTGTGTGTGTTTGTGTGTATGCATTCAAGCATGCATTTGCATGTATCTGTGTCTATATGTATTTTGTCTGCCTGTTTGTCTGTCCGTGCGGTGGTGGAATATCTAAACAGTGTATGTTTAAAGGGATGGTAGTGTTTGTTCCATCTAAAAAGTGTCATTGGGTCGTATCGGTTTGCGGACGTTCATACTGTTTATTGAGAATATCCAATGGCGATGCTGCATTTTACTTTCATTTTTTAAAATCATTGTTCACCTTTTTTCTTACACTTATGATAGTGAATGATTGTTAATTTGTTATTCTAATAACAAAGGTTGGTTTCTATTGGTTGGTTGGCTGGTTATCACTTTTTTCATTCTTTAAAAAAAAGTCAGGTTTATGTTAAAGAATGTTGTTGTTTTCTTATTTTTTGTTTGAGATTGGTTCCAGCAGTTGTAGTGTTGCCGCATGTTGAATGATGTCAACGTAGAAGATATGTTCATTGGAATGTTATTTACTCATATGCCGGTTCCTGGTTTGAGACTAAAATACGGAATTGATTTTTCTGGTATTTAATATAAAGATGGGAACATGGCATTAACCCTTTACTGCCAGCCATTTTATGCCGGTCCATTAAACTTACATGGATTTTAGTCTGAAATATGGGGACTGTGATATATTGATTTCTTCAAAAATTGGATATTTCCAAGACTTTTATGATGGGTGTTCAAAGATGGGATGCGACATTGGCGGTGAAAGGGTTAATGAGTAACTGTGATTTTGGGGGTTTAGTATATGAAATAGGAGGGAAACAGTTTGATAATAAACAGTGATTTGTAGGTCCCTTGGTTGAAATATTCCTGTCGTCTTCTGATGAGTACCCGGAACGTACATGGTCACTTTTGAAATGCTTTAATTATAGTGCTCAAGTCATGAATTTTTGAAGCTCAGCTCTTTGTTGTTAACTTGAGCTTAATCTACCACATGTGACCCAGCACCATGAAAGGGACATTAAGTGTCAAACTGTCCATTCTGAGAAAATTATACATTTGAAAACGTCAGATAATTCTCTTTCTAATGATATGAGAACCATTCTTGTATCTTTTTTTTGTTCCAGAGTTATGAGCGTTTAAAGTTAGTAGGGTGAGCATCAGAAATTTTGAGAAAACAGTGTCTAAAGTCTAGCCTAGCTGTAGAAAATGCATTGACCTACTCGTTTTAAAACACCTATAAGACCATTTAGAGACCATATTAAAGATTGAATATGAAAGATAAGATGTTTGAGAACACAAAAATACCCATAACTCAAAATTGACAAAAAAAATGATACTTTTGACTTTGCAAGCCTGTTGTGAGAAACTAGCCCAGCGACTTGATGTCCCCTTCGTGGTGCTGGGTCACACATGTTCAGCCACTCCCCCCCCTCCGTTTAAATTTTTTTGTTGCACCATCACCTTTGCACACACCTTCCTTGTTTGGAATTCACACTTTTCTTGTGGGATTTTTTTTAATCGCATGAAAAGCAGTCACAAATTTATTAAAGGTGCTTCTATTGTGTGTGTGTGTGTGCATGTGTTTATTATTTTATATCGGTGTCACAAGAAAAGAGTCAATCTGATCTATGCAATCGCACTATTTTGGAGGTTCATGTGTGTGAGCGTGCATATGGAAAGATTTGTCTTTGGCATTTTAGTTTTTTTGTTCAGTTTATACAATATTTAAAATCGATTAACAAATATTGGTGAGACTGATGGTGACAATCTGTTTAATATTCTCCGGTCTGGAACAGACTTATATGGGACATTAGTAGATATAAAGATGGTGGGAACGATCCTGGAGGCAATGCCCGGAGGCAGTGCAACACCAGTAAAGTCCTGAATTTTTAATATTACAGATATATTATCGTAAAGGTGAGACTGATTGATGTAAAGTGTTTGTTATACGCACTGTCGGTTTACTAAATTTAACTCCCCCATGGGGATACCGGGCGTATCTTTCGTAAAAATAGTTCCCCCACCTTCTTGAAGTTCTGTGCTTGTAACTTCCTCCAATCTGCCACTCTCTTTGACTCTGCCTTTTCCCTTTGCTTTGTACTATCTTTCTGACTTACTCACTTATTGGCCCATTCTCCAGATTTTAAAAAAAAATCTTCCCAATAATTTTTCTCCTTTGAGCTCCTCCGAAATTGGAATGTGTCGGCTGTATGCAGCGGGGAGACCAGTGCAAACTGAAAACCGGACACATAGTACTTTACCCATTATGGCCATATGGCCTGGGAATGCAGAAGAAGAAGAACTGAATTTGTAAAGCTGTAGTGATATTGTTCTTTTTTTTTATATTAAAAAAACAACTTACATTTTCATTATTGCAGCGATCTGTTGGTTTTAGTCTACTCTGAAGTGGTGACAATTGCACTTCACTATTTGTCTTAAGCCAGTAGGTCGCATAAGTAAAAACATGCAGTAACAGCCACTTTACAGTTGTAGCTATGGTAGTTATCTTTTAGAAACAAAATGAAATTACTCGTAATGCATCCATGTTCTGTTTTTGCTGTTTCAGTGAAAACCATGACACTTGTAATAAAGTTTGGATTTGTTTTTGTGTTACTGTAAGAAATCACATTGTGTTACTTGGGGATTTGAAAAATAAATAGCATGGACTGTTTTATGACTAACTGTTTATTTTTTGTAACAATTTTTTTTGAATGAAGAGATGCCGAGTGCATTTTGAGCAAAAAGCTGCACAATGTATGTGTACATTAATAAAAAATCTTTGGGGTTTCATTGAATGAAATTCGATAACTAAAGTTACAGCAATGGCCTTTGGCCGAGAGGACGTAAAACATTAATATTCGTTGAATGAAATTGTTTGAAAGTCGGATGAATCAATGTTTTAGAAGCTTAAGTACCAGGTTTCTGGAGAATGTTCTGATTTTGATTGAAGGAAAAGGAAATAGCTGGCAGTTGTTTGTGCATGACTTGTACTCTATGCTTTTACCCACTGCAACACCGAGCAAAGAAACCAGCAGGCTTCATGACGATTGTGTTCTGTGATGAACTAATAGTATTACTATTAGCCTTTTCAGCATTAGTACAGCAATAATGTAACAAGGCTGTGAGGTTTTTGCTTTGTAACTGAGCATGTTGATTATGCACAACAAACTTTATTATATCAGTCGGCCCTCGCGTGGAACTTTGTCAATGTGATTTGGTTCTGGTATACTCAACTGTTTAATTAATAGATGTCAACTTATCTAGACATCAACAACCATGTATGATAATAATAATAATGAATAATGCTGATATAGCGCATGCGCTTTCACTCACCATTCATACTATCAGCAACAAGATACACATTATACAAACATTTCTGAACGACTAGCTCACGTATCCTCACCATACTTCTCTATGAAATTAATAAATAAAGAATGAATAGCATTAATATCGAAAACACACCGCATGTCCCCTGCCCCCCACTCCCTCCCCATTCTCCCAGACTGTTGGTGCAGTGAAACTAAACGCCCTCTCACCCAAATATTTCAAGGAACGCTTAGGGACTTTAAGAAGTGTCTGAGAAGAAGAATGGAGAGTGCGAGAGCTTTGATAGACGCAGATAGAAGAAGAGAGGTACTGAGGAAGAGTGTTGTCAAAGTGATGGAAAGCGAAAGTAGCCATTTTGAACTGTCAACAGAATTTCACAGGAAGCCAACGGAGCTCAGCCAAAAGAGGTGTACATTACCCCCTTGGCTGTAATGTCATTTGAAAGCCTGAGCCATCCGTTGGTATTGTCTCCTGTGCGTGAGAGAAAGTAAAACATTCTCTTAATCCTGAAATTACACGTTTCAATATTCTCTGAATCTTCCCAATCTTGCAGTGGTGACCACATCTAAAATAATTATTAGCATAGCATACTAGCATAGCATTAAAAAAACCAGTATTAGCATAGCATGGCTAGAATTTATACCAATCTTTAGGCTTCATTACTGCTTTTTTTTGGTCCTGTGCGAAAGTACTCTTTTTGATTATTGATGAAAATAATTTGAACTTTTGTGATGATCAATGAGCAGCTTAGGACGCCCATTTCACCGCCAGGTGGCAATCAAACCAGTAGGGGCTTAGCGCATGATATTCTTAGTTGGGGGTAGAGAGAAAGAGAGGGAGATGATTCCCTCCCTCCCTCTCTACCCCCAACTAAGAATATCACGCGCTAAGCCCCTACTGGTTTGATTGCCACCTGGCGGTGAAATGGGCATCCTAAGTTGACCATTGTCGAGTTAATTGTACAAAGTAAAGAAAGCTCTAAATGTATGCGTTGTGTTAGCTGCACTGCATACATACATGTTTCATTATTTGATTTTTTTAATGTTTTTTTCTAGTATTATTTTGTATCTATTTGCTGACATTGTAACCGATTATGGCATATTTTATGATTGTGCATCATAGCTTTCATTTTGACAAAGCGGAATGATGTTCAAAAGTTTAGATTTGCATTCCTTGCGATTCATGGAGCCTTCATTTTCAATCAAATTGAATTTTAGTGTCTGAAGTGGTTATGGTTCATAATTTTGGTGTTTGGATGACACAAACATTGTTTTAACATGGGTTTTTTGTTGTTGTGAACGATATTAGCAATATTAACATTGAAACGGTTGATATTAGTAATGTCTGCAGGGCTCCCAGGGACCCCAATTTGGGGGTCTATGAAGTACTAAAATTCTAAAAGACCCTCTAAAAGAATTTGCAGGGGGTCCCAGGGATGCACTATAAAAATTATTTTTAGCATTCGCAATGCCACTGGGACCCTCTATCCTGCCTCTAGGACCCTCTATACTGTAAGTGAAGGAGTCCCTGAGACCCCTTGTTTTGCGGAACGATTGGGAGCCCTGGTCTGTCAATGGAGAAAATGTTTTGATGTGTTCATGCCTGCTGGCATTAGTAAAAAGACGTAATTTTTTTTTTTTACTGGAGTTGTTGAGTAGTTTAGTTGAGTATGTAAAAAAAAGACATGTGATCTATGTTCTTCCGATGAGGCTGCCTTAACCACACGTCTTGGAGCATTATTTAATACAGAGGTGATTACATTTTTGGCCAAAATAAAATTTTAAATAGAGTTATTAGTTTGTCAAATGAATAAAAGAGACAAAACTACAAAATGGACGCAGTGGATTGTAATTTGCACTAATTTGTATAATTCTCATTCTTAATTAATATGCCTAAATATTGGGTTGTAGAGGTTAAGTTTGATTTTAGTACCTTGGTCAGTTTTACAATAGGATTTGTTTCCCCTTAAAAAATCAGAACAAGTCTGTGCACTAGTATTCTGTGTGTGTGTGTGTGTTTGTCAATACAACTTTTATAGCTAATCTGACAATAAATTGGTTCCAGTCCAGTCCAGTGTGTGAGTGAGTGCATGTGTGTGTGTGTGTGTGTGTTTGTCAGTACAACTTTTATAGTTAATCTGACAATAAATTGGTTCCAGTCCAGTCCGGTGTGTGTGTTTGTCAGTACAACTTTTATAGTTAATCTGACAATAAATTGGTTCCAGTCCAGTCCAGTGTGTGTGTGTGTGTTTGTCAGTACAACTTTTATAGTTAATCTGACAATAAATTGGTTCCAGTCCAGTCCAGTGTGTGAGTGAGTGCATGTGTGTGTGTGAACAACTTTAGTTACATATGCTCCATGTCCGTTTCAACCTAATCTACTGTACTGATTACTATTATTATTAACATTGAAATGGTTGGTCCCTATTTTTTTCAAAAAGGTTTTCAAGCAAAAATCTGTCTTTTCTTTTCATGAAAGTGATAGCGCAAAGAGAGTTGACATGGTGAACGCAAAAGATTTAATGAAATAAAAATGTCTGTCATACTTGAAGTGAAAGAAAACATAAATTCAAAAGGTTGTTCTTGTTCTTAGTTTTGGTTTATTCAGTTTGGTTTGAACAAGCCCACTTGCATTAATGTGCTTTGGGCTCATTGGAGGTAAAGTGCTATATAAATATACACATTGTAATTATTAATTGCTGTGTGCGTGTGTGTGTGTCACAGTGTATGTGTGTGTGTGTGTGTGAGAGAGAGAGAAACTTGAGATAATCTTGAAACCTTTATTACGCAAGGATTGAGATTTTAGGCCAAGCCTATTCTTACAATCTGTCCTTAGGACGAAAACAAGACTAATACAAAACGATAAGGCAGAGATTGAACAATTGTGTTCAATCTCTGCCTTATCGTTTTGTATTATTTAGATAAGGCAGAGATGAGAGAGAGAGAGAGAGAGAGAGAGAGAGAGATTTTCTTCAATTGACTTGTTCGAGGAGTAACTATTTTTGTTGGTAACATTACCGCGGTAATACCCCGTGTGATAAAAGAATGAATATGATCTTTAAAAAACCTGTTACTTGTCTATTCATTTTAATGTAAATGATCATCGGAAAACCCATGTTTGATGCTGCACATTTCATGATCCCTAAATACCTGGTGCCACTTGTAAAGCTGTGTGTGTGTGTGTGTGTGTGTTAGAGAGAGAGAGAATATTTGGTTCAAGGTATGGCCATATATCTCTGGTCAGTATTCACTGAAATATGTTACAAAAAAATGTACTTGTGAAAAGCGTTAACGGCTCACTAAAAGTACGAGGATGAAAGTAATTCAAGACATGGACCGTACATTAGGCTAATCTAGCATCCATGTTCAAAACTAATGACTTTGTGAGCGTGAGTAAAAACTACAGCATGACCCAATAAAATAAAAAAAGGTTGAAAGAGGAAGTTGAAGAACAGAAATGGTGATGTCCATTCATGTTGAGATTTTCTGTAGTTTTAAATTTACCTCGATTTTCTTTTTATAGTGACCTTTAGCGTATGTGCACATTCAACAAATCCGCAAAAAATGTGGAAGCAAGAAATATGAAGGAGTGTGCCCATTACATGTGGAAACTCATCCCTAATCCCATCCCTAATCCCATCCACTTGTTTCCTATATAAGCGTATGTGGTTTCCTTATTGGACTTGCGGTTTGCTGATTTAATGTGTAAACCCTTAGCCTTGTTTGAGTGGTATATTACTTATTCATACTAGATCCATGCATTGTGTATTCAACTGTACTGAATTATCCACTCACCTCTGTGTACCTACAAAGTATATATTTATTGACTTGTTTATAACCACACACAAAATAACATGGAAAGGGTGACTGTATAATTATAACCTTTTTCGCAAATCTTTCATTTTCTTTGGATAACGAGGGAATATTTGGGTAAATCCATTGTACTGTCAGTGTAAAAGGAAATAAAAGTACATGAGTCAAATGATGTGTCTGTTCGATTTGTGCATGAATGGTGTATGCGCTTGTGTTTGAATGCGTCATAAATGTTTAACGTGTGTGTGTGCGCTTCGATTTGATTTATATCAAGATTTAGCGCAGTATGCACTGTATGTTGTTGTGTGTGTCTGTCTGTGTGTGTCTATCTGTCTCTGTGTGTGTGTGTGTCTGTCTCTCTCTCTGTCTGTGTGTGTGTGATGCATTTACAATGTGGCATGTATCTTAGTCTTAAATTCTCTGTCAGTAATTTTGAAATTTCTCTTGTAATTTTACTTATTAGTTGACTAATCAATTGATTTTACATACAGACTACTGGTTGATTGAGCGATATAAGAGGTTTATTATTGCTTTAGTAATCTTAGGGGGGACAATATTCAGGCATCAGAATTGTCAGAGGACTTGCAAATTTCAGAGGATTGAAAATTACTGGGAGGGGATTGAAAATTGCTGCCAGAAGAATGAAAATTGCTGGCAGGAGATTGAAAATTGCTGTCAGAGGATTTGATTGCGGTGGTAGAGTTTTTTCCTTCGTTTCTGATGGTTATCGTGACTGTCTGATATAACATTTTAAAGTATTGGTTTCAAAGAAGTCTGGAAACCGCCTTTTATCTGGAATGTCAGATCAAATGTAGCAGAGAGAGTGGAGGGAATGAAGTGGGGGCAAGGTAGAGATGGCGTGAGAGAGTGACCATATTGTGAGTGTGTGTGGGCGTGGCGGGATGTTGATTAGTGATGGTGATAGGGAGAGTAGATTCCCTCATTGCCTCATTAAGCGTCTCTCAGTTTGGGGCCAGCAGCAGCAGCGGCGTCCTACTGTGTAGAAAGAAAAACGGCTTAGAGTACCAAGGGGGGTGCGTACCCCTCAAAATGACGCAAGCATGACGTGATTTCTCTACAATTTCAAAGGGGGGGTGCACGCGTACCCAACCAACGCGCAGACCTGTCAGTACTCCTATGTCTTTTTGGTCATGTTTGGAACTGATGGCCGTGTTGGCCCTCTACTATGTAAGGCCTTGATGGCCCTTTTACTGCAATTTTCAGCGGATTGGACCTCAGACCATTTTGATGCCTGGTATTGTCTTCTTCTTCTTCTTCTGCATTCCCAGGCCATATGGCCATAATGGGTAAACAACAGAAAGTGTCCGTTTTTCAGTTTTCAATGGTCTCCCCGCTGCGTGCAGCCAACACATTCCGATTTCGGAGGAACTCGAAGGAGAACATTATTTGGAAGATTTTTTTTTTAAGGTAGGAGAATGGACCAATAAGTCAGAAAAATAGTAAATGACAGAAAGCAAAGGGAAAAGGCAGAGTCAAAGAGAGTGACAGATTAAAAGAAGTTACAAGCACAGAACTTCCAGAAGATGGGGGAACTATTTGTACAAATTGTGCAGTCTTTTTTTGTACAAGTTATTAGTTTTCGCAATAGTTTCAATAATACGTCAATGGACTATCTAGAGATAGTCCGTTTTAACTCTAAACCATCGACTGATTTTTATTTGTTTATATTGATAGTGCCATGATAGAGGATCCAAATGTCAAGAGGTAATTTCCGTCTAACATTCTTTATTTTTGTACAGTCTACACTCCCCTAAACATAACATGCATTTTTTTTAGCAGTAATAATAATAGTAAACTAAGGAATGACTGCTGTACCCTGTCACAGCTTACAAATATCAGGGTCAGGGCTCCCAACTGTCCCGCAAAACAAGGGGTCCCAGGGACTCCTTCACTCACAGTATAGAGGGTCCTAGAGGCGGGATAGAGGGTCCCAGTGGCATTGCGAATGTTGAAAATAATTTTTATAGTGCATCCCTGGGACCCAATGTACATTCCTTTAGAGGGTCCTTGAGAATTTTAGTTCTTCATAGACCCCCATTTGGGGGTCACTGGGAGCCCTGAGGGTAGAAAAAGGTACCTGAGATGGGGAGACACGTTTCGATTCATAGAGTCTTGATGGGGTGTGATGATGGCTCACCTGTGACTACAACTACAGCCATCAGGCATGCCATCATCACACCACATGAAGATTGTATGAATGGAAACGTTGTCTCCCCCCTCCTCAGGTACCTTTTTCTACCCTTACATTTGTAAGCTGTGATATTAACAGTATTCAGTCATTTTATTTGTAATAACTTCATTGCTTTTTAAAGCATTTATTCGACTGAAACATGTGTGAAAGTAACACATTTTCTCAATCCTGAAATGACACGTTTCAATGTTCTCTGAATGTTCCCAATCCTGAAGTGGTGACCGCATTAAAAATAATGTCCAATGTGTCTGTCTGTGTATACATGATGGGTGGGGTGGAGTTAGAATTGCGTGTCTATCATCTTGTCTTAATCTGACATCAGAAATGGCAGAAATGTTTAATTTTACAAGACTGTGGATCCGGATAACAAGATGGCCAATCCTGAACTCTTTCTATCAGCTTTTATAATCCTAAGTCAGGAGCACTCCTGAAGTACTTTTACCCATGTAAAAATGTTTTTCCTCAAATAAACAAACAAAATAAAAAACAAAAAGAAAACCAGTTTGATTTAGTGATTAGCTTTTTATTGTTTTTCTCCACCAAATTATTCCAACAGCTATAAAACAAAGGCTGCCACCGCATCAAACAGTAATACCAAACATGATAAGAAATCATCAATAACTTAAAATGAATTTAGAAATTGAAATCAAATCAACCAACAATCATCATCTACATCATGGTAATCACATTAAGATACATGTGCATTCCGACAAAGCTTCGTCAACATAAAGAAACAAAAAACACACACACAAAATTAAACCAATTAACCTTTAAAGACCCACCACACCCATCACCCATGTTTTCCCTCTTATCGCTGGTAAGAAATCTTCCAAGCATAAGAGGGAAAATACACGTGACGTGGTGGGTCTTTAACCCTTTCACCGCCAAAGTCGCATTTTAGCACCACAGTGATTTAACACCTATGTCACTAAAAGGCATCAAATTGGGGTCTATTATCCAAAGACCCTATTGTCTTAGTTTTGGGAAATAAGGATAGACCTTATTTTATATATGTCACAGAAGAATCTCCCAATACTGCAGATAGATTTTGTTCTCTACCCAGGTAGATTTAATGGACATTTTTGGGCTGAAATATGGCTGGCGGTGAAAGGGTTAAAGTTTAAAAGATGCTTGATTATGAGGGTTGGCATAGTTTTTCTTTGTGTCTGGGTTAAGCTGAGTGTTTTTTTGTGGTTAGATAATTATAAGGAATCAGAGCTTCAGATTGTTTTTAAACTTCATGTTGTGTCACATGTTGTGTCACATGACCCCTAAACGCAGAAAAGGAGGGGTCAGTTTCCAAAATAATGGGCCAGTAATGTCACTGTAGTACTAAACTTAAACTTTATTGCTGACTCCGTGAGTCAGATAACCCCTGGCTGCACAAAATGAGGGGTCAAATCACCGTCAATATGGGTCAGTGACTAGGGCTTACTGACAATCTGAAGCTCTGAGGAATAGAAAAAAAGAAATGTTTGACATTGACTGAATGGAAGAGGTTGACACACCACAAGTCTCACCACTCATCAAAAAGTGACGTCAATGGTTCCAGGTCATCACATTAAGCTTGATTGAAACAGATTTTTAAAGTTTATCAAAACTTTATAGAAATGCTAATTTAAAAAAAAAATAATTTACTGAGATAAAACCAAGCTGAGAATGTGAAAGCACCAGGCAATCTGATATTAGTAATAATCACAGATCATTACCAAAAAAACAGTTTTTAAATATATACACACAGAAAAAACCCATTAAAATGTGTCAAAATGACACTGCAACACATACACTTCAGTGTGTCAAAAATTGTATTTAATTATAAAAAAAATTATATTTAGCATGCATGCAATAAATCAGTTAAGAAAATAGACTCCAATAATTCCACAACAGTAACTGCAAAGCATACACTTCTCTCCAGTGTGTCCAAAAAACAATTGTAAAAATACATTGGCATACAATAAACATGCAATAAACCAGTTCAGAAAATAAACTCCAAGAATTCCAGAACTGCCATATTAGAGGTAGGAGTACACAAGGACATGATTTAACAATAGATCACGGGAAACGAAAGTAAAGAAAAAAGATGCAGAAAGAAAGGAAAGCACAAACTTTCTTTTGTGAAAAGATAAAATTGTAAGAATTTGCAGCAAAAGAGGCCACTGGATCCATGGCTACAGAGGAACGTCACAAACATATCAAATATAAAATAGTCAAGCCGTTTTATTTGAAAAATGCCTTTTGATGCATAGGAAACAAATGCAGCACATAAATGTATGCTTTTTACAGAGCAAAACAGGGGCGAAAATGCAACTATGGACATAATGTCATATAAGCTTTAGAAGTATGAATACAAGAGCAAAATCTGCGTAAACCATTCAGTACAAATCAAATAAATAAAACAAAACATATAATCACTGTATTAAACTTTGCAGTTGACAGATGTGAGATTTGCATATGGACAGATTAATTTTGACAATTAAAAAACTCTGGATGCTTATATACACACACACACGTGTGCACACAATTTGCATTTTCTATGCTTACATACAAGTATGCTTATCGCATGAATTCATTTTCCATGTATAACATTGTCATGATTGTGATAAAAATAAGTTGTCTAAATTAGTAAATATACTAATAATAAGTCCATAACAATTATAAGTTGTCTGGAATTTACTAATAATAAGACTGTAAGTACATGATATTTTATACAGGATTTCCAGATATTGCAGAAGATTCTGTAAGGTTCTGCATAGATTTTCAAACATGAAAAACAAAATACTGAGAAATAAAATTGTTCAAGAAATCCAGATAAAAACCAAAACACAATGCACAGTGTATAAATTTACCTGGATTTCTTGAACAACAATTTTATTTCTCAGTTTTTGTTACTTTGAAATCCTGCAGTGATTTTATTTTTATCGCCTTTATGACAAACAAAACAAAAAGGCACCACACATACCATCTATTCTGAGGTTGATATTAACCTTTCAAATACAGCAATAAAGTGACACTGACCAACACTCCACACACAACGTGAAACACGGGTGCAGTAGCACTAATGGCAACTAGTTTACTTTTTTTTTGAAACTGTGGTTACAATTTTAATAAACCGTATCACTGTAATGTCCAAACCAATGCAACTTTTTTATAATCACTTTTATGATTAATAAATAAAAAAGTAATAAATGTTAAAAAAATTCAAATTTACAATCCACAAACAACACCCTCTAACTGTAGATCTTATTTAATGTGATTGAACACCCTTACCACATATAAATAAACCCTGTTTCCATATATATATATATGTACAGTACAAAATAACATGCCAACACCAGCTCTGTTACTGCCCTTTATACTGTAACTTATACAATATCATAAGATTGCCACATGGGAGCAACAACACAAAATTTAAAAAAACCCTGAAAGGCCGGAGTCTAGGAGTAGGAGAAATGTCCCCCTGCAGCTGAACACAAAATTGATTTATGAAGGTATTTTAGTTTGCTTTTTCCACAATTTATACAAATGCTTATTTTAAAGCGTTTGAAAAATACAGTAGACACACAAAGATCTTGTTTGACAATTTTTAAAAAAAAGGAAATTCCTTTTCTAGGAAAATTCAAAAACAGGAAATCCTTGTATAGCAGGAAAAGTTGCACCCATGCTGCTGATGCTATAAAAAATGTCAGCATAATGATCATTTAATCAGTTTAATTATGTGGCGGAACCATAGCCGATGAGGTTTAACCGAGGCGTGGTTACTGCTACACTTATCTGTATTGTTAAAAATTTGGGACTTTACTGGTGTTGCACTGCCTCCAGGCATTGCCTCCAGTATCGTTCCCACCATCTTTGTATCTACAAATGTCCCATATGTGTCTGTTCCAGACCGAGAGGACGTAAAACACCATTTTTCAATCTTCAGTCATAATTTAATCAGAAATTCGGGACTTTCCTGGTGTCACACTGCCTCCGGGCATTGCCTCCAGAATCGTTCCCACCATCTTTATATCTATTAATGTCTCATATGTGTCTGTTCCAGACCGGAGAACGTTAAGCAGAATTTCACACAATAATTATAATCTTTGTTGTTACAAGCAGCTTTTAGAATACTGTTCCACAGCAAATACAGTGGAATCTCCCTACTATTAAGACATTCCCTAGTAGCTTGAAGACTCCCTCCAAGATGTGACCAAAAAGGTTTTCATAACGGCAGCATGACGCATCTGCGCTCATAATTGACAGGAAGCTGTCTGAGCGATCGAAGAACAACTTAACTCTTCCAGCCTCATGTATTTTATGGCGTACTTGGCTGTCCATTGCATCTCAACTGACAAGGGGGAGGGGGGGGGGGGAGTAGCCGGTTTTTTTTATAGTTTGCACGTGTTGCTTTAGCGGAACAGCCAGTAACAAAAGCTCTACAAATAGACAAGCGCATGGCAGGATGCTTGGCAGTGATTGTATACGCCTTTCGTGGTGTGCATAGTAATGTCATGGGCAAATGTATTCCCCCATGGTGCTGAAAGAGTTAAGCATAATACACCACCATTACAATCCAGGGGCGAGTTTCTCTAGATAACGGTCGCCGAGCGAATAACGCTTACGCCAAACAGGGCCTAAGAAACACTTAAGAAAGCGTTTGCGGAAGAATATTACAAGCTCTTGTCTGATTGGTCAAAATATTTTACTATTTTAAACAAACTGTAATGGACCAATCGACAACGAGAAATGTATTCACCCCATGCTAGTCATGTGATAGTTCGCCACGAGTCAGTATTGGAGTAGCCACAAAACGTTTTTGGCAAACGTCGGCGAAAGAGGTGTTTCTTAGTACCGTTTTTGCCGATTTGCGCTCACGCTACGTAACGTTAGCCCTTGTGAAACTGGCCCCTGCACAGTGGTAAACTCGCAAGAAAAAAGCTGACAGGCATAAATGTGTACTGACCGATCGGACGCTAATCTCATCATCTTCACAAAGGAAACACATTTAAAGTGACAGGAAAAAATAATAAATTAATAAATAAATGATGCTATAAGTACAACCTAAGATTGTACAGCAATACTGTGATAATAAAGCTCTCAAGTACTGTGAAATTAGTGGAGAGTTAATTTTCTGTCTGTCTCATTCAGTGGCAAGAAATGGACCAAGAGCATTGTTAATGTTATCTCTCTTTAAAAAAAATTAAAAAAATGAAATCATAATAAAGTAATACTGCGATATATTTGGTATTTGGTATAAAATATGGTAGTATTCCAGTCATAGAGACGAGTCTCTTGAAATTCTCACAAGAGCGCGTTGCTGCTAAAGCAGCGTCACTTTATTTTTTTTGCATGCGATTTTGTGTGCATTAGGTACTTTAGAGTCACAGAGTCGTCTCTGTGAAATTCGGGTTGCTCCCCAACTGGAGAGCACGTCGCAGCCAGAGGCGCGCCACCCTTTTTTTTTTGTATGCGATATGTGTGTGACTGAACATGGGGGGGGGGGGGGCAATAAATCTGACAACTCATTTGTTGCTACTGTGTTCTTTACTGTGCGCGAAATGAGCACACAGGACCTGTTTTCTGTCGTCTCATCCCAAAGACTTAGCGTTCAGACCATAAGGCCGAGTGGAGAATGAGCAGAACAACTTTTCACCGCAGGCAGAAACGATCTTGGATTTGTTGCTTACGAGGTGAACGCGGTACCTCTGAACCACTCTAAAGATACTTCAACACAGGTGAACGCGGTACCTCTGAACCACTCTATAGATACTCCAACACAGGTGAACGCGGTACCTCTGAACCACTCTATAGATACTGAACGCGGTACCTCTGAACCACTCTATAGATACTCCAACACAGGTGAACTATAGGTACCTCTGAACCACTCTATAGATACTCCAACACAGGTGAACGCGGTACCTCTGAACCACTCTATAGATACTCCAACACAGGTGAACGCGGTACCTCTGAACCACTCTATAGATACTCCAACACAGGTGAACGCGGTACCTCTGAACCACTCTATAGATACTCCAACACAGGTGAACACGGTACCTCTGAACCACTCTATAGATACTCCAACACAGGTGAACGCGGTACCTCTGAACCACTCTATAGATACTTCAACACAGGTGAACGCGGTACCTCTGAACCACTCTATAGATACTCCAACACAGGTGAACGCGGTACCTCTGAACCACTCTATAGATACTCCAACACAGGTGAACGCGGTACCTCTGAACCACTCTATAGATACTCCAACACAGGTGAGCTTGGTTTGTTTTGGTTTTGCTATCAGACCAACCAGAAGAACATCAAGGGATAGAGGATGTTGAAACAGCCATTTGAAGCAACAAACTTTTTCACCCAGCTTATGTATGGACAGTTTAATCTTCAAAATGTGTATTTAAAGTCAGTTATATAAGGTACATAATAGATGAATAAGCATATAAATCATGCTTTTAACTTTTACAGAATAGTGAAGGCCACATAAAACCCACAGTCTTGATTAAAGTAAACACCACTCCCATGGATTTCATCAAAAGTTCTCTGCCTCTCTTAGACATCATCTGTGTGTTTGCCTTCGGTATCGTCAAAAAACAACAACAAATAAATAAATACGATAAATAAACACTAATCAATGAATAAGCAAACACACTCTCTGTTCAATCTGTCCTTTGTGAATGGAATGTGAGAGGAAGCAAACGACAGAATGAGAACATAACAATTATCAAAGAGCGATTTCTACTTACTCGAATCTTGTACAGTTTTGTACTGGAGACAGGTGCCTTATGCAATTTCAGCTGTTATATGCTGCTCAAACGTTCTTTATGTTCTCTCATGAAAGCATTTCCCACAGGGAATATTGTAAGACAGTGAATCCAAAATCATGACTGGGAGAGACTCTTTTCCCGGCTTTCCACGATCTGATCGAAAAGCTTCCTTCGGAAGTTAAGCATGGTGGAGACATCCTTGTGGGCCAGAACGTCAGCCAGAGAGAAAAAGACTGACCCATCTTTCGACAACGCCTGCGACACAGCATGCTCATCGCGCACGCTGGACGCCATATCCAGCGCCACCTGCAGGGATTCCGTCATAGTTGCTGCCCCTGGGTACAGCTTCAGATTCCACAGGCTCACAGTCTGGTCCGAGTCGCTCGCTGCGTGTGGCGATACCATTTTGGGGCAAATCTGCCAGTGCTTGAGAGCGACACCCACCGTTTTCTTGAGAAAGGTGAGAGATGAGAGATTGGAGGCGGGGACTGAGGTTTTGAGATTGTCGGAGATGTGAAAGAAGATGGTGACAAAGTACGACTTCGATTCGTGAAGAACGGAGACAGTGTGGAGGAAAGTTTCTGCGGGCAAAACTAGCGTGGATGATGAGATTTCCGTGTTGATCCACTGACAGTTGCTGACAATGGAGTTCTCCTTCACGGTGACGGGCACATCGAAATGACAGTACTCCACCACACAGGCAGGGTGAAAGGAGGAGCAGCTCCTCAACACACAGTGCATCACGCAGCCCTCAGACCTCGCAGACTGCACACACGCTGGGTTTTCTGGTGAGTCCTTCACCCAGCAGTTGAACACGTCAGACTGCAGGGACATGCGAGTGATGAAGGCCTTGTCCTTGCAGAAATGGTGGATCAGCTCCTTGGTGGTGCCCACGTGCACGAACTGCGACGCGTTCATCAGCAGGAGGTGGATGTCCGTGCCTCTCATGGCCCCAAACACCTGCCTCCTCGCTTTTGTCAGGTCCCCCACCATCTGTGAAACGTTGGACGTGTTGAAAATGTAGTCGTCCGTCGCTAGCGGGCCCAGCGCTTGCAGAAAATCCCCGTAGGCGTCAATCTCGCAGCTGATGACGCCCAGTTCTTTCTTGAGGTTCAGCAGCCTCTTCATCACGTCCACGCCGAAAAAGAAACAGCTGTCAGTGTAGACCACGTCCCCTTCCATGCAGATCCCGTCAGCAAACTCCAACTTCCCGCCTTCCGACTGGAGTAGCGCGCCTCGACTCTTCATGCGTTCATCGCTCGGCTTCTGCAGCACTTCCAGACACTTGCTGACCACCACAGGCTCGCTCGTGTCCACGGACCCCGCATCCTTCACAACATACACCCCGTGACTTCGCCCCACCTCCATACTCGACGGATGAGCCAACGCCGTCACTCCGGCTTCCGGAACGCTCCAATCATCCGAGCCGAGATCGTAGACGAGAAAATCGTCGGCGCAGACGAGAAAAACCCCAGGGGGGAGTCTGGGAATGAAGGGGCAGTACATGGCGAGTTTGAGGTCCAGCATCTGGTAGACTGGCTCCCCGTGGGGGATGGCGGCAAACACCTTGCCCAGGATGGTGGCGCTGGGCATCCGCTGGCTCCAGCCCCCCGCGTGAATCAGCAATGTCTTCAGCTGGTACACACTGTCCCCGTACTTGGAGTGAAGGAACTCCAGGGCGATAAGTGTTGAGCCGCCATTGCCTGGAATTTTTTTTTAAAAACTATAAGAAAACTTGCTTGGTACCGGGTAATAAGTACAGAAAAAGACGACAATAATGAAAAATACAAAGAATTAGGTAACTTAAAAGGAGAAGGAGCCCTGGTTAAGATGAGTGGACTGCAGAGGAGGCATACACTCTCTACCTATTCTGGGTCCCGGTGGATCAGCCACCACATACATGTATGGGGAGGTCCAGGAACAGTTTTAGACACCCTCTCTCTCTCTGTCTCTGCTTCTCTCTCTCTGTCTCTGCCTCTCTCTCTGTCTCTCCCTCACCTATTCTGGGCCCTGGTGGATCAGCCACATGTATGGGGAGGTCCAGGAACAGTTTTATACACTCTCTCCCTCTCTCTCTCTCTCTTTCTCTCTCTATCTCCGTCTCTCTCTCTATGTCTCTCTGACCTATTCTGGGTCCCGGTGCAGGGCTTAACAGTAACCATTGCCCGAATGCCCGGGGCAAGTGCACAGCCGTGTCGGGCAGGCCAAGCTTCTGTTAAATGTGCCCGACTGGGCAAGTGAAAAGTTTGACAACCAACACTTATTTTCTCCATAAACGAACGCTCATTGCCTGTATTATTCAGCGCAGCTTCTCATGTCCATATTTTTTAAAAACGTAACTTGCGACAGAAAGCTCACAGAGCAGACAAGTTTCTGAAGCGCATCACAGTGTTTACTCGCCAATGACGCAGTTTCATGCAAGACGTCTTCCCATTGGCTCCTAATTTGGGCAGGAAAGCCAATGGAAATTCATATTGCGAAGTACTTGGCCGACGCGTGTTTGCACACTGACAGTTAAAAAACTATCAAAACTGATGTTCCTCAGTCTTGAAGGGCCCAGTCCAGTGGAGGACTATAATGGAGCCAGAGCTTTGGACAGATGGTGGAATGAGTCCGAGAGACACAGACAGCCACAAGTCTAGAAACGAAAGCACCTGAGTGACATGATTTGAGGGATTTGGGGGGGGGGGGGACAGGTGGTGGACAGAAGGCAAGACAAGGACTCGGAAAGAGAAGAGTTTGTGACATTTTCATGTGTGTTTGACCAGTGAATCAAAGTTTTGGACAAAGAGAAGCCAATGACTTAGGTAATAGATGTTAGTATGTGTGTGTGACTAGCAATACACCTGAATTTCGTGAAAGTCCAAAAGCTGTTTGGGCAAGTGAATTTTTCTTTAACTTGCCCGACTGGGCAAGAGGAAAAAAAAGCTACTGTTAAGCCCCGTGGTGGATCATCCACCACATGTATGGGGCGGTCCATGAACAGTTTTAGACACTCTGTCTCTCTCTGTATATCTGAGTCTCTCTCTGATATAAGTCTCTCTGTCTCCCTAAAATCTGAAATCCTTGATTTAAAAATTTTAAACTTTTTTTCAGTGTTCAGTGTTCTCTCTCCTAATCTAGGCCCCGGTGGATCAGCCACCACATGTATGGGGAGGTCCAGGAACAGTTTTAGACACTCTGTCTCTCTCTGTATGTCTCTCTCTGTCTGTCTCTCTGTCTCCCTAAAATCTTAAATCCTTGTTAAAAATAAACTTTTTCAGTGTTCAGTGTTCTCTCTCCTAATCTAGGCCCCGGTGGATCAGCCACCACATGTATGGGGAGGTCCAGGAACAGTTTTGGTACCGGGTCTGTCTCTCTCTGTCTGACAATCTCTCTCTGTCTGTCTCTCTGTCTCCCTAAAATCTTAAATCCTTGTTAAAAATAAACTTTTTCAGTGTTCAGTGAGTGTTCTCTCTCCTAATCTAGGCCCCGGTGGATCAGCCACCACATGTATGGGGAGGTCCAGGAACAGTTTTAGACACCCTCTCCCTCTCTCTATCTCTCTCTACCTATTCTGGGCCCCGGTGGATCAGCCATGACATGTATCCATATGGGGAGGCCCAGGGGCAGTTTTAGACACTCTCTCTCTCTCTCTCTCTCTCTGCCTCTCTCTGTGTCTCTCTGACCTATTCTGGGCCCCGGTGGATCAGCCACCACATGTATGGGGAGGTCCAGGGGCAGCTCCATCCTGCGGGCCTTGTCCTGGATCTGCTGCTGGAAGGCCTCCTGCTGGGCCCTGTCTGCCGTGGTCACCACCACCACATCCCACATCGACCCACCCGCATCACTGCATCGCTGCCCTGAAAACACATGAACACATCACGTCAGTTTGTCGAACAACAATAATTGCAAAATGTGTTTTCTTCTTCTTTTTTTCTTTGTCGATCGGTCAGACAGTTTCCCGCCATGAGTGCAGATGCATCATGCTGCCGTTATACACTTAACTAAGAAATAGGCCCAGCAATGTTCCGGCTGCGGCTGGAGAAACGTTTCGTAAACGTAAACATTTCTAGAACAAAGGCAGGAGAATGGACCAGTAAGGCAGAAAGATAGTATACTAGTATTACTACTCAACACTTGCTTTTTATCACCTTTTTGACAAATGATGTCGCATCGTGTGTCCTATTGACTTTATTGAACTAAAAATGTAGCCATCTCATTGTCTGGTACAAGCAGTACTTTTCCACAATTTTCAAAACAAAAAGTGATGCAAAGCAAGTCTTCAGTAGGATAGATGACAGCAAGCAAAGTGGAAAAGGATGAGTCAGACAGCGATAGATCAGAGGAAGTTACAACTAAATACGAGCCAGAGTTCTCACTCTTGAGCTGGATCAAAATTCAAGGACTTTTCCACAGTTTTTCAAGGGGATACTGTATTTGAATTCTTAAAGACACACTGACGCACCACGATTAAGTCCCTTGGGTTTATTCTGGGTAGCTGTGACCCACAAACAAATGTCCCCAACTTCAAATTGAGGCTGCTCTTTAAAATGATGTTTCATTTTCAATTTGGGGACATTTGTATGGGAGTCAAACCTGGTCAAAACAAGATTTCTTACCAGCTATAAGAGTGAAAATATGTGAAACCCGTGATTTTGACACGTGACCTGGTGGGTCTTTAAAGGTCATCGAAGTTACATCGATGATCATTAAAAAAGCAAACATGCGCAAAAATAAGGTGGCAGGGGAGAGGGGGGGGGGGAGGTAGATCTGGGTCTTGAAGATTTCCACCGAGGCTGATGAAATTGCCTCAGGTGGGAGGCTGCTCCATTCTCCCACTGATCCTCATTAGGCAGAGGCTTGTGGTACAGGCCCATATCTTATCTCACGTTCTCCAGGCTACAGACAGGTACGGTGCTCAATCACGGGAAGCATAAATTGTGCGCAAATGTTTACAAAAACTACTAACATTAACTCTGACATGTTCGTAACCCTATTCCTTACCAAGATGCGTTAAATATATATACAAAATAAGAAAATGCATTTGTTGACGAAAAATTTCTTCTTCTTCGATCGCTGAGTTTCCTGTCAATTATGAGTGCAGATGCATCATGCTGCCATTATGCGCCTAAGAAGTGAAGTGCAAGTGAAGATCATGAATTTGAGGTTCAAGAAAGAGATGTTCAGTCCTTATTTCAGAACCTAAATGTGAGGAAAGCTGTGGGGCCAGATAATGTGTGTGGAAGATTGTTGAAAGCATGCTGTTCTCAATTGTGTGGTGTGTTTTGCTCTCTATTTAACTGGTCTTTACGTGATTGTGTTGTACCATGTATCTGGAAAAATTCTACAGTTACTCCTGTCCCTAAGAAAAAGAACCCTGCCACACTGAACGATTACCGCCCTGTTGCCTTAACATCTATTGCCATGAAATGTTTTGAAAAGATTGTCCTTCACCGCCTTCTTTCTTTTTCTAGCCAACTCCTTGACCCCTTTCAGTTTGCCTACAAATGGTGTAGAGGAACAGACGATGCCATACTGACCCTTCTTCACAATGCCTTTCTTCACTTAAATACCCTCAACTCTTTTGTTCGTATTTTATTCATCGATTTCTCCTCTGCCTTCAATACAATACAGCCCCATCTACTGGCCCAGAAACTATTAGACCTGAATGTTAACCCCAAGATCATTCTCTGGATAACCAATTTCCTACGCAATAGAACTCAGTCTGTCCGCTTTCAATCTGCAATCTCCTCAGAACGTTCCACTTCTACAGGTGCCCCCCAAGGTACAGTTTTGTCCCCCGTTCTTTTTACATTGTACACAAATGACTGTAGAGGCACTGAAGAAACACCTGTCATTAAATACTCAGATGATTCTGCCATCGAAGATTTGTCAAACTCTGATTCTGTGTACTTCAGTGAAGTCAAAAGGTTTTGTTCATGGTGCAAAGATAATTATCTGGATTTAAATGTTGTTAAAACAAAAGAACTGCTTGTAGATTTTCATAGAAGCCCAGTGCCAGTGCCACAATTTTGGAAATTGATGGTGAAACAATTGAAAGAATTGATGAGTACAAATACCTAGGCACAGTTTTAGACAGGAAACTTACTTTTGATAAACACAATGAGCATATACATAAGAAGAGTCAGTCCAGGATCTTTTGTTTACAGAGGCTAAGGAATATTGGTGTCTGTTCAGATATTCTTCAAACCTACTACCGATGTTGCATTGAATCTGTTCTTACTGTGTCATTTATCTGTTGGTATGGAAGCTTGAGTGTAAAAAGTAAGCGTGTGTTGAGTGATATGGTGAAGGTGTGCAGTAAGGTTGTGGGTGCAAGGCAGAGTGGTATGCAAGAGTTGTATGACAGACAGGTAGTCAAGAAAGCCAGGAAAATTCTTAATGATAACAGTCATGTTCTGGCAAAATACTATGAAGTGTTACCATCGGGCCGTCGATACAGAACTCTAAAACTGAAAATAAGAGCACAGAAAACTTTCTTACCAAGATCAATTCATCTGTTGAACACTTAATGCACTGCATCGACTGATTGTTTTGCTGAGCAGCCTGTCCATCTCCTTGGGATTGAATTTGTGCAAGCCTATTTGTAGTCCCCTTGTTCTACAATAGATTACTGCTGTGTATGTCCTTGACTAAATTGTCTGTGTAGAGATGGTGTAGGTACTATTATTGCTGCATTTTTAAGCTTTTTTTTGAATTTTATTTTTTAAACTGATTATGTCGTGATTTAAAATGTATTTTAAAAATGCGTTCTGCTTTTACTGGAGTAATTGTTCGTATACGTCCAGTTTGTTAATTACAATATTGCAGTGTTATTAGTTATTTGTTTATATTCTTTAATTGTTGTTGATAAATGTGTTTATTGTTGTTTTTCTTATGAGCACCTGGCTGCAATTTCTCAGTTATGAGATTAATAAAGATGATTTGATTTGATTTGATTTGAAATATAGTTAGGCCCAGCAAGTCCGACTTCGGCCGAGGAAATGTTTTTGAAAGTATTTCTTGGAAAAAAGGCCGGAAAATGGACCGGTTAAGCAGAACGATAGTAGATGACAGTAAACAAAGGGAAAATGCAGAGTCAAAGAGAGTGACAGATTAGAGGAAGTTACAAGCACGAAAAATTTGACTAGGAAGAGTTACTATCCCTGAACATGTATGGTCTGACTCTCTTAGGGTGGCAAGAATGCCGTACCTCTAGCCACTGTGTTATTGTGATTCTTTTTTCTTCTTAAAGGCGATGGACAGGGCCCTCTTCGGGCGTCTGATTGCTGGTTTCAGTGCTGGGTTGAGGCTGTGAACTCAGCTGACGCTGGCTCTCCTCCAGGGTCTGGAATGTTAGTATAGTTATAGTATAGTATTTCGGCTCCAGATTAGGCGGTTCCGCCTTTGCCGATCTGTGTCGATCCTCTGTCTCTATCACATTGAATCACATTTTAAAACTTAACAGGTCTTTTGACCTGTACTACACTAAAAACTTTTCTATGCTACTGATCTTTTGATCATAATTTCTGGTGGGAGGCTCTTCTACACTATACACATACTCTACCATCAAACTGTCTAATCTGTTTTTGAAGGCATTCACACTCGGAGCTTCAGCAATGTCAGCAGCAGACTGTTGATTGAAAAAGTGCTGGCGAACCGTTGTGTTGCATCTAGCTTTATATCTATGGCCTCTGGTACTATCATTTGTTGCAAACACAAATAGGTTTTTCTCAACATTATAAAGTTTGTGTGTGTACTTGTAGGTTTCAATCATATCACCACTCAGACACCTGTAGGTCATACTGGGAATACCTACACTTTTCAGCCGGTCTTCGTTGTGACAATGTGTCACGCGCACTTTCTTTATCTACACCCCCCCCCCCCCTCTCTAAACACATCACCCCCCCCCCCTTTCTTTATTCGGGCCGCCACTTTAATTACAATTCAACATCAAACAGGTCGCTGATTCCGAAGCGCTATCTGTTTGATCACGGGGTTTTCCTCTGGTGACACCCACCTTGGTGGTCTCCCTTTGTTCCCCGTATCTCCTTTCCCGATCACGATAGGGAGAGGAATGTGACACGTGCCAGTGATGTAACCGGCGCGTGATCGTTCTGTACTACTATGCATAATATTATAGCGTCATCTTGTGACTTGTCGACTGCTATAAACCAATGATAGGCTCTCGGGTGTTTAAAATTGGAGGGGAAATTTGACTAGTGAGGAAAGTCCCCACCTAAACATTCTCTCTCACAAGACCTCCAAAACCTGGCTGAGCAACATTGCAGAATCAACCTCTCTCCCAGCCAGTCCTAATAGCCCAACTAGTGAGTATTATTGATGGCTGGGAAGTAACCTAAGTGATTGAGATTTGTTTTTGTTTGATCCTATTTTTGATCTAGATCCTATGTTCAATGATGAATAAGGAGTAGATGTGTCAGTGAAAAGAATTGGTAAACATGCTGTTCTAATTATGTGCACTGATTATTTGTGTGTGTTTTTGACGGATTTTATGCCTACTAACCCTTTTGTATATTTTAAGTAGGAAGCCTGTGGGTTGCAACCTTGCACTTTATGATAACATTCCTTTCCAGGTGTTGGATGGAGAGTGTTGGTTGGCTTTGATCATAGATCATAGACTTTGATCTAGCCGGGTACTGAATCATACCAGTTGATTCCTGTACACCTTTTATGTTTTACTGATCTCAGTTTGTTAACTGAAATTCAGATTATGTGTTCTTAGTGCTATTGTACAAGGGCAGCCTTCTAGCCGGTTGGGATCCACTAATTCCCTGCCGGCTGAAGCCCCTTGTCTCTAATCCATAGAGATCTACATCCACCTTCTCCTGTGATTATCAGCAGGGCATCGTGGTCAGGACGCTTATCCCTGACTCACAAGAAACAAGACGGGACCGCCGCAAAGACGCCCCACACCCAGAATCCACGAGGAGACCACGCCTGAACCGTGCCATCCTGCGACGCCGCAACCGGAACGACTGGGAGCTACTCTCACCTGAGCAAGCCAAGTCACCCCAGCACTCGCCGATCCCTACGGAGGAACTTCAGCACAGCTATGAGCTAAGTCCCTAAGACAGTGCCAAAGAACACTAACTGGAAACCAGGACACCTAAGAATATTAGTGACCCTTCCCGCTTGGGGCTAACCTTCTAGAAAGACAAAAGTCTTGTAAATCCTTTCAGATTTCATTGTTTTTCATTCATATTTTGTTTTGGCACCATTGAGCTGCTTTATTATTATTGTTACATAATCTTATGCAGATTTTGTGAGTAAATAAAATACAAGTGTCAAATAATTCTGAACCCTTTGGTCAGACTGATGAGAGTGGAAGTCTTGTAATTTCATGTAAAACCCTACTTCTCTCTGTCTGCCATTTAGAGTAAACTACCACTTGTATTTCATTCAATCATACGAGCCAGAACCCGGGCACAAATATAAATTTATTAGATCAAAAGGGGCCGGGAAAGTTGCTCATCTCCCATACCCTAGAGAAGCGGGCTAAAGGCAGATTTTCTATTTGAAAATTTAACACACTAAAAGTCTTCCCTAGAGACTTAGCCTTTTAACCCATTCCCTCGTCACATTCGTATGACAAATTTCTCTTTCCAGGAATAATTTTGGTTGCTCTTTTAAGAACACTTTCTATTATTTTTTTTAATATTTTTTTAAGGTGAGGTGCCCATACTGAATTACTAAATTCTAGGTGAGGGCGAACTAGTGCCGTAAACAAGAACCTCATGGAAACAGCATCCAGAAACTGAAAGGAGCGTCTTATCAAGCCCAGCATTCTGTTCGCTCTGTTGACCTGTGTTTCTACATGCTGTGAGAATCTGAGCTCACTGTCCACCTGCACACCAACGTCCCTTTCAAGTTGTGTTGTCTTTAACTTACTTTTATCCGACCCTCCATGTTGTCGCATTTCATATGGGAACTGGTCATTTCTTTTGCCCAGGTGTAACATTGAACATTTGCCCGCATGGAAACGTAACTGCCACCTATCAGCCCAATCTACCAGCCTGTCAATGTCATTCTGTAGTGTAAATCATCTTTTTCACTTGCATTATCCACCTTTCTGTACACCTTTGTATCATATCTGCATACATTGAACACAGGCTTGTAAGTGCATCAGGCAAATCATTGTTGCAGCTTATCACGCGATTCGGGATATATCCTTGGGACAGACAGGAAAAACAACAACAGCCCATCGCAAAGTCCGTTACCTTCGGTGACGGACAAAAATAAAGACTATGGTGAAAGGCTGCGCAGGCTGGATGTGCCATCCTTGAAATACAGGAGGCTGCGAGGAGACCTGATAAATGTTTATAAAAATTTTAACAATACTGACTTTACTAACAAAAGATTGTTTCAGCTCTCGAACTATTCGAAAACTAGAAGCTGTGAATTAAAAATACTAATACAATACAGCAGAACTAACATTAGAAAACATTTTTTTGCTAACAGAGTTGCCAAGTATTGGAATAATCTCTCTGCACAAATCAAGCTTGCACCAAACCTTAACCAGTTTAAAAACCTCCTGGACAAAGACCCTAAATTGACACTTAATGACAGAATTGAGATACCAACATGACTGATTGTGTCATCAAAAACCGTCACAGCTGTGCTCAATACTACAAAAACTATATTGAAAGGGCACTTCAGAGGCCGCGAGGCCTAGTTGCCCTCATTACCCTGACCTGACCTGTGTAACTTGAGCTTCCTTCCATTCCGAAGGGAGTGTTCCTTCATCTAGAGATTTCTGAAACAGTATTATATGTTGGTCCAGTTCAGGTGGCGTTGAAGCCTGGAGTCAAAGAGTGCCAGGAATGGTGTAGCACTGTAGTGGCTACGCTTTCTCAGAAAGTTTCTGGGAGGCGGTTCCATTCTTCTTCTTTCTAAAAATAAAATTCATTTAAGTTTTAACTCAGAACTTGCCTCTTAGTTTTTTGTACGCCTCCAGCAGCCGATGCATGTTCAGTGTGATGGCAGACTTTGGCCCATTCATCGTGACAAACCTCTGAAAATTATGGTCGCCTTCGCCGTCTGCTAAAACTTCGGTGTCTCTGCCACGCACTTCTGCTACAGAATCACTGAGAATGATAAGAGTTGATTGCCCCTGCAAGTCAACTTCTTTTGATTGATTTCACTTAGTCGACGCAAAGTTTGATTACAATTTAGGCAATTTTGTTTTTATTTCTCTTATATTAATTCTTCATAACAAAAAGAAATGTATACAGAATCCTAATTTATTTTAGATTTGGCTAAATTTAACCAAAACATGAAGCTTTCGCTACATTTCAATTTCTTGTTTTGTTAAGATTTTAGTTTGTGTATGCATTCCCAGTATCTAGACGTTATTAACAAGCGCGGTAACTCTCGCTGCTGTTGACCTCTTATCAAAGTTATTGACTGCTACACTGCTTACAGTGCTCTACGAACCAGACGGTAAAACATTTGAACAGGAATCCAGTGCATCATGTCGCAGGCCAAGGGATGGCGCTCAATCGTGGCCATTGCTGCAGTTGTCGGAGGGATCGGAGTGGCCACTTACCCCATCATTGTGGCGCCTTACATGGATCCACAACCCTGGCGTAGGTTATTTTCTTTCTCCTTTCGATCACATTTGACCTCAGTTTCACAGTTTTAGTTTCAGTAACAATCTCAGAATCTGTGAGTCTCTTCTTCTTCTTCTTCTGCTTCTTCTTCTTCACCTTAGCCTTAGGCAGCCAACTTCATCAGATTCTGCTGCACTTTACTTACTTTATTGGGTAGTACGAAAAAGAAAGAAAATAACGAAGAGAAAGTGAAATGATAAGATATTGTTAATGTTATGATATGATATGATATGAAATAAGGCTCTGTAGGCTTTTTATAGCCTTTTGCCCTCTACATAGAAGAATTATGTTATTATAGGGAGAGAGAAATGATCCCAAGATACTAGATAGTCGAGGATAATTTAAGTATTTATAGATTCACTGTTTACTATGAATAAGGATATTTATGAGGTTCTAAATTGAAGGAAGTTTTATTAAATTAAAAAAAAAAAGTGGGGGGTGGGCATGTGATAGAGGGGAAAGACAAGAGTTAAAAGTCAAAGAGTTAAATGCCCCTGGTCTAGCTGGGGACACCTGGGCCCCACATGATGCATGCAGAGTGTGTCATGCACAACCGTTAAGGCCCCGCATGATGCATGCAAAGGAGTATTTGTATTTATGGAACATGAATGAGGGGGTATGAGGGGGTCAAGAGAGAGAGAGAGTAACGCGCGTGCACACATGCGTATGCACACGCACGCGCGCGCGCGCACACACATATAATATGATATATGCATGCACGGCCGCACACACATATATACACACACCCACACACGGATCAGTCTGAGCACACATGCACACACGCAAACACATGTATGCACGCTTGCATGTGCATGCACGTGCACAAACACACGCACGTGCGTACATGCACACACGCAAACACACTCATACATGCATGCATACACACACGCACACGCGCAAACACGCATGTGTGTGCATACGCTCGCATGCACACACACAAAATACACGCACTCGCACACACATTGTAATTAGAATGTACACAACAAGACCAGGATCACCCTGGGGAAAAAAGCCTGAGTTTTAATTGGCTCTTGTGAGCTAACTAAATGAATAACATATAATATAGCATGTTTGGTGTCAAAATAAAAATAATGTTGTGCTCTTTGTAAAATGAGTACTTTTATTAATAAAACTTTTTAAAAGCGCTTTTTATTGTGTTGAATCTTTATAGATTTTGTAAAAGAACATCAAAACCAGTGTAGTTCAGCTCTGTTTCGCTCATCTTATGACGCAATCAGCAACTCGAGACACTAGTCACAGGACAGAGACACCTTGATGGTGTGTAGGCTTGAGTCATAGTCACCTGACTTAAGTGACCCAATTAGTTACCTAACCTAGCTTGGGGAGCTGGCTATTTATTCTCTCTTTGTCTTATGTTATGTAAAAACACACAAAATATTCATTTTTTTAAAAATGACAATGCCGATTAACCCCATATTCGAACCTGGCCTACAATTTTGCATAGGTACTAAATATATGTCATATATACTTAGTACCTATCCGCATGCAAAATTTGTGCGTCCTAGGTCCGTTCGAACGTTATCGTGTTCTCATAGCCAGCTAGACAGACAGATAGCCAGGAACAAATGCTTTGAAAACATTACCAGCTTCGCTCTCTTCGTTCGCGGCTGGTAACAATAACACACGCACACATACAAAAATCTGAATATATCATTATATGTAAACAACTTGCAATTTTTTCTTTCTGTCTTTCAGAGGATAAGCAGAAGGTGGGACGAGTGGGCATGGACAGAGAGAAGATCCAGCCGGGAGGTATATATATATTTATACTTATAGTATGAAAGAGAAATCTCAGTGAATAGCTGAGCTCCGTACCCCTATTCTAAAGGACTAAAAAGTTGGTGCATTTGAAATGCAGAATAGTTTGATAAACCTTTTCTATGTCCAATGTCTGTATTTGTGAACCTCAGAAACAAACTCAGTTAACGCTAACTTTATGAAATGTTCCTTGTTCTGAAAATTATTATTTTTTAAATAATTTAAAAAAAAAAAAAAAATCAGCACATTTTTTTTTTTTTTTTTTTTTTTTTTTTTTCAGAACACGGAACATTTCATAAAGTTAACGCTAACTGAGTTTGTTTCTGAGGTTCACAAATACAGACATTGGACACAGGAAAGTTTTATCAAAGCAAATTATATATTATACTAGCCGGTTACTACCCACTTCGCGGATAATAAGCGTAGTAATCCACTGTATTATTATTTGCATGTTGGGTTGATTGTTAAAAAAAAAATAAAATTGGACGGAGCCAGGTTTGAACCCGGAACGTTTGTGTGAGAGTGCGACGACTTAACTGTTACTGTTAGGCTATTGTATCTTGCTGCTGCCTGTTGAAAATTTTGCCTTATACTTGTAAAAAGCAGTGGGTAGAACCACTGACCTGGTCGATCGCTTGACATTGACTAATTACGCTAATTACGGAGCGCGCATGTTGCAAAATGTAATGTACCCTATGTTAACCCGGGATCATCCATCTGGATACTGCGAAAGTTTGGCGACGATAAAACCACGCTAAATATGGTTTTATCCCGTACAAAAACACACACACACACACACACACACACACACACACACACACACAGCTCGGTTATATATAGAGATACCTATTGTAAAATTGTTACATCACCTACTTTCTCTATTCTTCATATTTATTCTTCGTATTCATATGTACTGCGCCTCTTAAAAGCTGAGAGGCCATTGTGTACTATCTGTGTCACGTATTTCTGAGTGAGTGAAATAAATGAGAATTATACTTATACTAGTTATACTTATAGACCCTGTATCACTATCAGTGTATATAGAGACCTGGGTCGGTATTCACGTTGAGATAGCATGAGACTTAGCATCATGCTAACTTAGAAGCTCTTCCAAAAGTCCTATTAAATCCTATAGGACATTGGAAGAGCTTCTAAGTTAGCATCATGCTAAGTCTCATGCTATCTCAACGTGAATACCGACCCTGTTTTGTATGCAAGAGCCTGTAATTTGTAATTTCCTTCTTGTGTCTATGTGTGTGTGTGTGTGTGAATGTGTACATGTGTGTGTGTGTGTGTGTGTGTGTGTGTGTGTCAAGTCAAGTCAAAATTGTATTTCCAGAAAAAAAGAATAAATAAATAAATAACAAAAACACTAAGCATTCTCTGTGTGTGTGTGTGTGTGTGTGTGTGTGTGTGTGTTATTGTGCTGATACTGATTTTTTTTGTTGTAGAATTGTTTTGTTTGATTTTTTGTTAGGTAAGACTAAGAGCCTGTTTGCTTTTTATTTGCTTTTTTTTGGTGCTATCCCATCTTCTGGGCCGTACAATGGCGCTGCTCCCACACCGCTCATTCTGAATCCCAATCACAGCCACACCCCAGCTTGTTCAAGTCGCATAATCCGAGACCAGCAGTCCAAGGGGAGGGAATCTATGTTAGGCTGTCAGGAGGCAACCAACCGAGGGCCTGTTGTTTTCTTTTATACAGTGGAACCTCCCTTATAAGACCTCCCATTATAAGACTCCCTCCCATATAAGACCTACTTTTCTGAGACATTGCCCTTCTTTGTAAGTATTGAAATTACCTCCCTTATAAGACCTCTCCCTTATAAGACCTCATTTTGGATGATTTTCTAAGGTATTATAAGGGAGGTTCCACTGTACAATTGGAAAAATTATCATTTGTTTCAGACTTTTTTCTCTGAAGAACCAATAATGTAGTTACATGAAATTAGTTTTCATAATGAGCATTTTATGTTTGAATGTCTTTCTTTCCTTCCTTCTTTTTTTCATTGCTTTTTGTTCAATTCTTTCTTTCTTCCTTTCTTTCTTTCGTTCTTTCTGCCCTCAGGGATGAAGGTGTGGTCAGACCCTTTCAGCAGGAAAGACGATCAGTGACACAAAACCAGCAGCGAGCAGTGAAGCTTTAGGAGATCTTGCCAATCTCTGATGCTGACTGTGGGTGTGTGCGTCGGCTCTGGCAATGGCGGTCTTCAACTGTAATGTGCAGATAGCAGCTTCTATGGAAAGAGAACACGTTTATAGAGATTTGTCAAGGAGAACTGATTTCTGCTTGAGAATGTGCATGCTTCTATTGTATAAAAGTTACAAATGTCCATCCATTTTGAAGAGGTTAGACCCTTTGTTTTTCAGCAACTTACCTGAGTTCTGAAAAACCAGACACACATATGCATGGATGCAAGCTAGTACACACACATGCACGCACAGACACACATACACACACATGTATGCACACACACACACACACACACACACACACACACACACACATGTATGCACACACACACACACACACACACACACACACACACACACACACACACATGTATGCACACACACACACACACATGCACACACAGACACACACACACACACACACACACAGACTCACATACGCACACACACACGCACACACACACACACACACATATGTATGCACACACAGACACACACACACACACACACATGTATGCACACACACACACACTCACACACACACACACACACACACACACACACACACATGTATGCACACACACACAATAATAATAGAATAATTAATCGCAGTCATAATAAAGACCATTATGTAATAGTCCCCCCCCCCCCCCCCCCCCTATGTAGCGCAATACACACAACAGCCGCGGAGCGTTGGTCACAGTCTTGGTTCATAGTGTTCTTTCCGTCTTGCCTTTATCATCTACTATTATTAAATGCATATTTTAGTTATGTAAATGGATGAAAATTAACGCTCATATAGCAAACAATAGAGGTCGGAGTGCTCAATCTGCAGTAAGAAAGGCAAGACTGAAAAAACGGAAAGAACCGAGAAATCGAAGGGCTAGGGGTGTTCATCTTCACCTTTACTAAATAATACTTTCTGTTCTCCCTAGAATCTTTATCCTTGGCGTTACTTGATTATTGATAGTACATTGCTTTTGCTCATGTGATTTGAGGAGTAACTCATTCAAGTCATATATGTCCAGAATTAATAGACAGCTGTCAATTTGATGCACTTGCTTCAGGGGAAGTAAATCTGTGTGCACACCATACATTGGTCACTTCTAAACTCGCTTCACTCCCTTAGACCACAATTTTGCCTCTGACTTTGCTTTTGTAGTGGTTTGTTGTGGGGAAACCAATCGGTGTAGTGAGTTTTTCTATATAAATTATATATATAAAATAGTCTGATCTACCACTTCCCTATGTTTAAACCTGAAGTAAAAACCTGTAATCTTCTTTCATTTCTCTTTTTTTTTATGTATGTTTTGTTTGTGTGTATGGCTGGAGTGATTTGTGAGGTTTTTTTTAATAATTCAAAACTGTTGCGATGCGAATGAGTTAATGTGAAATGTATGTATTGTACATGTGCATGAGAATAATGATCATAGCTGTGGTTTGAAATGTCGACTGAAGTGAGTGGCAAATTCTGTGTCTTGAAGACATATTGCTTGTATGTGTGTGAAAATCTGCAATGGGTTGAATTGTAAGTGTCTTGGGAACATTTTTTTGTACATGTATGTATGTGTCGTTTGAGAGACTGGATCCTATATTATCACGCTGGAAAATGTGTTGGGGAGAGGCGAGGGGTGGGAGGTGGGATGGGGAGAAGAAGAGTGGGGAAAAAGCTGGTTTGATTTTTGACCTCGTATCTCGATTTTTGGGGGTTTGAGTTAGATACATAGTCAGCTCTCTAATTTTTTTCTGCCACCTTCCACCAAAAGCTCGTATTTCTAACGACTTTCTATCTGGGTTAAATGAGGTTGTGAAAATAGAAGAAAAACTCGTAAGTCCCAAATTCAGATCTACCTAATGACAAAAACCTCGTATCTTCGTTCTTTTCAAGTCTAAACATATTTTTTAAAAGTCATTTTAATGAAATGCAGGACTAAACTCGCAATGTCTTCAACAACATATTCATCATAGTTAAAAAATTGTGGTCAACGCGGTTAATTTTTAAAACAGTTTTTTTTCATTTTTCTCAAAACTACCAAAATTGAGATACAAGGTTTTTGAATTTCACCGACGATATGCGTTTTTTGTGCTGTTAATAATAAAAATTATCATTACTAATATGATTCGTGGGACGAAGGAATAGAATCATGCATTTGTTTGAGGAGGTGATTGTAAATGTGATTTAGAGAATTAAAATGTCTATAAAGACTGGTTTGTGACAATGTACTTCATGAATGTGATTTTGAAAGACTAAAATAAGCCGCAAATTACAAAGTGAGAGAAGACCCTGATTTTCTTTTGGAAGACTGGATTTAACTTTTGATGAGGTTGTTATTTCAATATGGAAGTATTGTTAAAGATAAACTTGTTGCATAAGTTCGTCAGGAATTTTTGTTGATCTGTTTGTTAAAGCCAATTTTTGTTTTGGTGTAAACAATAACAAATTAGTTAAAGTGGATCTGAAATCTTGCATTTCACTTTGTTGTACAGTGCCAAGTGGAACCTCCCTTATAAGACCTTCAAAAATCATCCAAAATGAGGTCTTATAAGGGAGGGGTCTTATAAAGGAGGTAATGTTAATACTTACAAAGAAGGGCAATGTGTCAGAGAAGTAGGTCTTATATGGGAGGGAGTCTTGTAAGGGAGGTTCCACTGTATTTTATTTTGCAAAGCAGATTCTCGTGTAAAGACAAAAACAATTAGATAAACATTTTTTTCCCCTAGGACTTTCGCCATACTAAAACAGATAATATATTATACATGTAGAGAAAGATAAATACAGAGATGGTAAAAACTGAACTTGTTCAATGCTTCAACATATTTTTTTTTAATTAAGCAGTACATTATCATGGACGGACGGACGAATTGGAGGTAAGCAATATTGATGTAGTTGTTGTGAAGTATAATTATTGCTGTGATTGACACTGTCAGTGGAACCTGTTCTGAACTGACATACTATACAGGACACCACCTAACTTACTAAGCCCCCTACCGATGCCAACAGGACTAATGTCTTAGTCGCGGAGTCAGTATGAGAAGGTCCTCTTCCAAGGGCGCCACCACGTCCGCCCAGTGACTTCCCCAGAACATACTGATCTCCATGATGTTGACTCGAACGCACCAAGGACATAGACTGGAGTGTCAATGACAGTATAATAAATCCATTTGTTTTTCAAAGGGCTTTAGACTGGGGTGCTTGTCATGTCTTCAGCAAATGTTACTTACAACCATCGAGGTACTATCTCTTCTTCTTCTTCTTCTTCCAATATAGTTGGCAAAGTCAGTTCTGACTATTATTTCAACTGAAAAGGGCGAAGAGGTCGAAGAGAGAGAAAACAAAAGAAAAGAAGAAAAACAAAAACAAAGGAGAGAGAGAGAGAGCTTTGGTGGGTAGACAGCCAGACAACTGGCCAGACTGGGACCGTTCAGCGGAACCCAGCCGTGATGCCGGCCCAACCACTGCCTACCCTAGGGGTCTGGAGCTTTTAGTGCTCTGCCTGAAGAAGGCCTTGGCAGAAGGGGCCTGAACAGTTTCTGGAAGAAGGGCGTTCCACTCTCTGATGGCGCGGGGGAAGAAGGAGGAGCTGCGCTGCTATGCTTACAATATGGGTGAAAGTAGTTCAAGCATGCTCCTGAAATCACAATTGAAAAAGCTGATAGAAAAAGTCTTCAGGATTGGCCATCTTGTCGTCCGGAACCACGCATTTTATGAAATCAGTTCTGCCAACATTAATAAAATTGATGGATATGCAATTCTAACACTGTCCCCACCCATCCTGTACACACAGAAACACACATTGGAAATTATTTTTAACGTGGTCACCACTTCAGGATTGGGAAGATTCAGAAAACAATACAATGTGTCATTTCAGGATTGAGAGAATGTTTTACTTTCATCCATGTTAGAATGAGCGACATGGGAGTAACACTGCTTAAAGTTGAAAGCTTAGATGGATAAACTGTAGAGAGAAATAAATGTACAACAATAACACACACACACACACACACACACACACACATACACACACACACACTGGTTCAAATAAAAACAGCAGTTTGAAGGGGCGAAATAGTTTTAGTAGAACTTTCATACAATACAAAAAAAGTCAAAGAAAACAAAATAAAATGTCCCACACATTTCGGCTTTTAATTTGCCTTCCTCTGTTGTGACTGGACAAGTGATCAGCAAAATTAAAAACCACACATAGTTAGAGATATAATTCGGATTAAAACACTGTAAAAAACAACGCAAGGGGTGTGTTTTTTTTGGGGGGAGGGGGGGGGGGGGGGGCTGCCCCATCTTTCAGGCTCTACAGTGCCCCCACGCCACTTATTTCCGAGTCCCAATTTGCAAGCTCACCCTAGTTTTTCAGCCAGGTCGCTGAATCCGAGAACAGCAGTCTAAAGGGAGCAACTCTATTGTTAAAGATCCACCAGATCACGTGTCAAAATCACGGGTTTCACGGGTTTTCCCTCTTATAACTGGAAATAAATCTTGTTTTGACCCAAGTCTGACTCCCATATAAATGGCCCCAAATTCAAACCGATACATCAGTTTAAAGCAGCCTCAATTTTGACTTGGGGACATGTGTATGTGGGTCACAGCAACCCATAAAAACAAGGGACTTATTCGTGGTGCGTCACTGGGTCTTTAAGCATAAAGTTGTCAAGAAGCAACCACTAGAGGAGACGCTGCGCAGCTGATCACTGCGGAGGACTTCAGTGGAACGTGTTCTGAACTGACATACTATACAGGACACCACCTAACTTACTAAGCCCCCTACCGATGCCAACAGGACTAATGTCTTAGTCGCGGAGTCAGTATGAGAAGGTCCTCTTCCAAGGGCGCCACCACGTCCGCCCAGTGACTTCCCCAGAACATACTGATCTCCATGATGTTGACTCGAACGCACCAAGGACATAGACTGGAGTGGCAACCGAAACTGAGGTCGCTGTGAAAGCAGGGCATGCAAGGCCACAGCATTTGATAAATTTTATTTATGGTGATTAATGGCGATTATGATGATGATATCGGTCCATGGCTGAAGGCCCACTCTCCTCTTCCTTTCAAAACGCGGCAGTGATATCCCGACATCAGCAAGGCCGAGAGATAGGCCTACAGACCCCTGCAGTCTTGGTCGGGAAATTAGAGCAACACTCTCAGAATATGAGACTCGATTGTCTGGTTTCAGTCTTCCCACTGAGCCCATAGCACACTCACTCTGGTTAGGGGTCGATCTAGCGGACCGGAAAACCCCTTGTCTTATGATGGGATTCGAACACAAGTCCTCCCACTGTCCCGGCCACTAGTCCGCTACACTACCACAGTGGCTGTTCTGACTCAATGTAGGACATGCCTTTATGTTTCTATTCTCTTTTCCTTCTTTCTTTCATTGTTTTTTCTCTCTTTCTTTCTTTCTCTCTTTCCACCAACACAAAACGTGCATGACTTGAGAGAATGAGAGTCAACAGTTTGAAGAATGTTAAGAATTCTTTTCATTTGTTGTCTGGGAAAAGTCTTTGTCAAATGCAGCACACCACGAACACACCCTAACATAAATATTTGACTAGAAAAGAAAAATGAGATTGAGAATGAATAATAAACTATTCGTCACATAAAGCTCCCCCCACCCCGTTCCTTCCACCCTCCCAACTTTGGAACTCTATGGATAACTTACTTGAGTCTAACGATACTGTAACTGCCTGCATGAAACCTCAATAGTTTCCAAAACAAATTGGATAGAATTTAGGAATATTATTGCTTCCTAACCAATATAGGTTTTTAGTAATAATTAGTATGCAGATCAATTTGCTTTACTCTAAATGTTATTGCGTTTCCTTAAAAATCTGAAAGAAAATAGCAGGCTAAATGTTAATAAAGCCTTTAATGCCATTAACCTGATATGATATTATAATGATATCTGTCTGTCGTCTGTCAGTCTCCACAAAAGGTAAAACAAAAACCATTGGGTAAAGGTGAAGA
>CM065691.1:5754164-5756664 GCA_017654935.2 Phymorhynchus buccinoides | reverse complement strand
CACGTTCTCTCCCTCACCGCACACGTTCTCTCCCTCACCGCACACGTTCTCGCTTAAATTAAACTAAAAACGTTTAGTAGAAAGAAATTCTCCCCCGTGGGGATACCGGGGGGTCTTTTGTTAAATAGTCCCCCCACATTCTGGAAGTTCTGTGCTTGCAACTTCCTCTAATCTGTCACTCTCTTTGACTCTGCCTTTTCCCTTTGCTTACTGTCGTCTACTATCTTTCTGCCTTACCGGTCCATTCTCCTGCCTTTTTTCAAGAAACACTTTCAAAAAGATTTCCTCCAGCCAAAGTCGGACTTGCTGGGACTGACTATCTCTTAGGCGCATAACGGCAGCACGACGTATCTGCGCTCACAATTGACAGGAAACTGTCTGAGCGATCGAAGAAGAAGAAGAAAGAAAGTTGTACATCCTTAGGGACAAGTTCTTCTGGTGCGGTCGTCTTTGATAAACAGTGGGCAGATCCTGGAGGTACTGCAATGCCAGGTCAGCCCGCGGCGACTCTTTGGTGTAGAGTGGCACCGAGGTAACGCGTTCGACTCGTGCACGATAAACCCGAGTTCGAACCTAGGTACAGGGGATTTTTCGTCTCACTTTTCACTAGGCCTTACGGTCTTAACGTGGAGTCTTTCGGATGAGACGATAAACCGAGGTCCTGTGTGCCCATGCACTTAGCACACGTGAAGCCCAGTGGTAACGAAAAAGTTGTCATTTGGTCAAATTATGGACACTACAGTAAGTGCAGTCTAGGATCCATGGTCAAATTTACCCCCCCCCCCCTTCCTTCCTTATCAGTCACACAAAAATCGCATGAAAAAAATGAGTGGCGCGCCTTTGGCTGCGACGCGCTCTCCAGGTGGGGGCAACCCGATTTTCACAGAAACGCCTCTGTGACTATAAAGTACCAAAATACCAAATATCGTCATTGTTAAAAACATTAGATTGATACAAAAGTTCTATATTCCCCGAGGAGGCGTTTTAAAACATCAAATTAATATATGTAAAATATATTTCTATTCTATGGCCTGTCATCTTAAATATCTTTTTCTCTCTCCTGTGTCAGGTGCCCCAAGGCTACATCACCAAGTACTGCGCTCACATCAGGGACTGCAAGAAGCGCAGGAAGCAGTGTGGTATGGTGGCTGCGGTGGATGAGGGGGTAGGGAGGGTGGTGGCTGCACTGAAGAACAGAGGGTTTGATAAGAACCTGATCACCTTGTTTACATCGGATAATGGGGGGCCGACTGGAGACGGTAAGATCTGATTGAGATATATTTCTGACATATTTTCTATCGCTCTCTCTCTCTCAGGCTCTGTATCTCTGTCTCTGCCTGTCTGTCTTGTCTCTCTCTCTCTCTCTCTCTCTCTCTCTCTCTCTCTCTCTCTCTCTCTCTCTCTCTCTCTCTCTCTCTCTCTCTCTCTCTCTCTCTCTCTCTCTCTCTCTCTCTCTCTCTCTCTCTAGTACTAGTAGTAGTAATAGTAGTAGTAGTAGTAGTAGTAGTAGTAGTAGTAAATTGTAGTGGAAGTCATTTCCCCCCCCCCCATTATTACTTTGTTTGGTCGGTTGGTCACTGTTTTGCTTGTTCTTATTACTGATGTGTGCTCTGCGTACCGTGTCATTGCTATATTACTGTGGCACTGTTGTAGTAGTAGTGGTAGTGGTAGTAGTAGTGATGGTGGTGGTGGTGGAGTAGTAGTAGTAGTAGTAGTAGTAGTAGTAGTAGTAGTAGTAGTAGTAGTAGTAGTAGTAGTAGTAGTAGTAGTAGTAGTAGTAGTGGTAGTAGTAGTAGTAGTAGTAGTGGTGTGGTGGTATGGTGGTGATGGTGGTTGTAACAGTAATAGTAGGAGTAGTAATGTTAGTAGAAGTAGTAAATTGTAGTGAAAGAGGTGTTTTTTCATTTATTTATTTGTTTGTTTGTTTATTCGGTTGGTTAGTTTTCTGTTCTGTTTGTTTTTATTGCTGATGTTGATGCTCTGCCTACCATGTCGTTGCTATATTACTGTTAATCGTTGTTGTTTCTGTTGGCGATTGTCCTGTGTCTCAATGTTCATTTATAGTATTAGTTATATATTGCATGCTTAGAACCAAGGACAGAATGGAAGACTAGGCCCAGCCTAAATTCTTTTCCTTGTAAAATACATTTCTGAAGTCTCTCTCTCTCTCTCTCTCTCTCTCTCTCTCTCTCTCTCTCTCTCTCTCTCTCTCTCTCTCTCTCTCTCTCTCTCTCTCTCTCTCTCTCTCTCTCTCTCTCTCTCTCTCTCTCTCTCTCTCTCTCTCTCTCTCTCTCTCTCTCTCTCTCTCTCTCTCTCTCTCTCTCTCTCTCTCTTACTGTTTTATTATTATCATTATATTATTATTATTATTATTATCATTATTGGTGTTACAATTTCGTCGTTCTTTTGCTGTCGTGTGTAATGATGATGTTATAATATTGCTGTTTGTTTGTCTATTCATTTTTTTTCAATTTTGCTTGCTTATTATTTTATTTGTTTG
>CM065691.1:5716664-5726664 GCA_017654935.2 Phymorhynchus buccinoides | reverse complement strand
ATCGCCGATTTGACGGTTTGATTTCTAGGAAACCAGAGCAAAGTGAGAGTTGCAATCTATGTAAAGGGTGTCGTCCTGGTGATCTCGACGTGTTTCTTACAAAAACCCATCCGTCAGGGTGCCCCTTTAACGTTCATTGTCAACAATTTACATAATATAAAACATACATTCAATAATAGTAGAAGATAAAGGCAAGACGGAAATAACGCAATGAACCGAGACTGTGACCAACGCTCCGCGGCTGTTCCGTGTATTGCGCTACGTATCAGATATTAGCATTTATTAGTATTGCGAATAATTATTCAACAAAAGACCATTAGCTCAAACAGTTAATTGATATTTGCTAAGAAATGCAAGTCTGAAAATGCGGAGAGAGGCGATAAATCGTAAGGGGGGTGTTGATCTGCACCCTCACCCAAAGCTTATTTAGGTTGTGATAAACAACAACATCATCATCATCATCAACAACAATAACACTTCTGATAACAGTTGTGGCTTAAATGAGCTTGCTTCTGTTGTATGTTAGTAACAATGCTCGCAAAATATCAATAACAGAAATTCAATCCGCATTCTTTCCTCACGTTCCCTAGCAACGCAAACAAACGCGGTGTAATAAAAACCCAATCAACCTTAATTGCTGTCATTACAAGAATGTAACGTTAACAGATCTAAAAATAGACACAACAATGTACTTTTTTTTTATCCAATGAAAACCGAACACTTTGTCTCTCGGATTAAATTACTCGCTGAGGTTTTTGTCGTCACGTGACTAGGCGTGTGAAATTGTCGTCTGGGAAGTGTGGAAAGCTAGAAGAGAAAACCGTATTTCGTGAAAAAAAAATCAGCACAAGCTTGGAGTATTATGCCTACGTGGGAATTATTGTCTGTGATATTCCGGTGCGTGGCTGGTTTATGAGGGGTGTGGTGGGTTGCGAGCTAACGAGGTAAGGAGGCTTTGCTGCTTTCACCTCACACCTACACTACTAGTCACAGTTAAACCAAAGTTATTCTAAAAGGGTAAGATGGATTACTTAAAAGCTCGGCGAACCGGGCTGATAGAGTTATCGTTAGTGGGGACGTGTACACTATTCACAGTGAAGGCTATCCAAAAACTCGGACTGGAACTTGAACGGAGAATTCAACTGGCCTATCGATGTGTAAAATGTGTCACGTTTCAAAGGGACATAACCAGTGTTTCTGTCCTCACTACTCATATAGGGAAAAGAGACCGGATGTTTATCTTCCCCTGTACAGTCTTTGGTTAAACTACCAGATCACGTGTCAAAATCACGGGTTTCACGTGTTTTCCCTCTTATAGCTGGAAATCTTGTTTTGACCAGGTTTAACTCCCATAGTATGCCCCCAAATAGAAAACGAAACATCATTTTAAAGAGCAGCCTCAATTTCAAGTTGGGGGCATTTGTATGTGGGTCACAGCTACCCAGAAACAAACAAGGGACTTAATCGTGGTGGGTCAGTGTATCTTTAAACTAAAGGCGTGTGTTCGATTCGTTTTACAAGTTTGCATTTGTTTTTGTTTCCACAGTTAGGCCCTACGTGCCTGAAAAAAGAGTTTATGGGATATAATCGTGTCTGTGGGTGGTTATCTTTTTCTATATTTCAATATTTAATTTTAACCTAAAACAAAAGCATCTTCGTCGCATCAGTCACTTTGATTGATCGGCCCATGTCATTACTTGTTTTCAAGAAAGCGTTTGTCATTTCCAACAAGTAAGTTTAAATACACGCAAGTGGTAAAGTTCGAAAGATGAACTAAGAAGACTATGCTATGCGCAAGTGAATTTTTTTCCCGACGTGGCGTAAAACAAAGTTTACCATAATAAATGATCGAGCGTCCGTAAGCATGTTTTCTTGTTGTTCTAAAAAGTCAGTGAATATATGGAACATAGATCTACAACATAAATAATAATAATAATAATAATAATTAATAATGCTTATATAGTGCATAATCTTGCTAAGCAACTCAATGCGCTTTTCACTCACCATTCGTACAAACATTTCTAACAGACTGGCTCACGTATCCTCACCATACATCTCTATGAAATGAATACATTAGAGAATGAATGGCATTCATATTTAAAATCATACAACATAAATAAAGACTGTTTGGTTCTGTAGGTCACCGTAGCATAAAAGTAAGAGAAGATTGTTGCCAGGGGCTAATCAATACGGGGAAGTCTTGTGAGGCTGTGTGGGTGTGCTTCTGGCATGCAACAGGTGTGACAGAGCAGAACAGGGGCTAAAGAGAGAAGGGAGAGAAGAGACAGAGAAAGAAAGGAGGCTTGTGTTGAGAAGAGAAGGGTCATGAAAACAGACATAGGATAAAAGAGAGAGGGGAGAGACAGGAAGGAAAAGGATCAGAGAAGAGAAAGAGAAAGACGAGAGAAAACAGAAGACAGAAGGAGGGAGAAAAGACAGGACAGACAGAAAAGAAGAGGAAAACGAGGCAACAGAGAAAAACAGAATTGGTGAGTCAGAACTCAGGGAGACAGGAACAGTGCAAGACAATGATTCTGGAGAACTTTGTGAAATTTTCACTCTTTTGAAGTTACTGAGAAAGGTAAGATTTGGTTTTGTTTGTTGTTTAATTGTGTTTGATGTTTTGTTTGCAGTCCTTTTCTTCTTCTTTGTTTTACTGCAATCTCGGAGGTTATGATTTCTGTTTTCCCGTTGGGCTATAATCATTTGTATTGTTAAAATTACTAATGGGGTTTTAGATTCCCATTAAAATTTGAGGTGAGTTAAAATAGCTTAAGTAAGTGGTTTTACACTTTTGTCTTGTGCCCGTGCATTTCACATATCAATGCAAGTACCGTGCCTTAAGGAGGCGACAGACTATGTGGCTGCCTCATATGACTCGATCAGGTCGTGACGTAGACCAAATTTTGTTTCCAGCACAGAAGAGGCCACAAGCCACCAGACTCGATCAGACTCGATCAGTGAAATTTAGAACCAACCAGACTCGATCAGACTCGATCAGTGAAATTTAGAACCCGCCCTGTTCGGCCCTGTCACCTGACTGGGCCCGACTGAGTCAGATTGATCGAGTTAGATGGTATGCAAATGAGGTGAAACGTCACGACCTGATCGAGTCACATGAGGCAGCCACATAGTCTGTCGCCGCCTTTAAAGAGATGCACAATTAATGTCTTACCCTTTTTTGTTCTGTTTGAATCATGTCGTTGGCAAACCGAATGTTCGTGCTCTTACCCGCTTTCGTCGTCTTCTGGATTATTTATATCCTAATGAGATGATCAATTATTCTGTCAAACCTTCATTACCTCCGCCAAGACAGTTGTCTGTTTGTTGTTGTGTTGATCTATCTTTAAAAGCAAGTCTGGACTGCAAGCATTTAAAACTAATATGTATGTAGGGCATGTCGCAGTCAAAAGTGTAGCTCGTGCAAATCTGCCGCTCGCTACTATGAGAGTCTGTATTTGCGACAACCACAAATTTCACTCTTTCTTTACTTGAACCATTTACCTAACCCTAACGGGTGACAGAAATAACACCGAATCTACAATGCAGCCTATGGTCGAAAAAACATGGCGAATGTAACATTGCCGCCTAACCTCGAATTTTCACTAAAATTATACCGTGTCGCCTAAGACCAAATATACAGTACAGCCTAAGACCGAATTTTACCATGTCGCCCAAGACCGAATATACAGTGCAGCCCAACACAGAATGTAAAATGCAGCCTAAAATCGAAATGTGCCATGCAGCCTAAGACCGAATATGCAGTGTAGCCTAAAACCGAATATACAGTGTAGCATGAAACCGAAATATACAGTGCTGCCTAACACTGAATATACATTGCAGCCTAACACCGAATATAAAGTTCAGTTCTGTACTCTTTTGTGTTGGCTGGTGACGTGACAGATAAGAGAGAAAGAGAGAGAGAGTTTAGTGTCGCCCAAAAACAACTCTATGACAAAGCATCACGAGCTATGTTTTGCCTCTTAAAAAAGTGTAAAATGATGATGTTACCTATAGATATAAAAATAGAGTTATTCGACAAAATGATTACTCCCATTCTTCTTTACGGAAGTTATGGTGCCATAACATGACAGATTTAGCTTCAAAACTACAACTTCGTTACTATAAAATTGTTCTCAAATTAAATAAAAGTACACCAAGCTGTATGGCTTATGGGGAATTGGGGCAGTACCCTTTAGAGATTCAAGCGAAGAGCAGAATGTTGCATTTTTGGTTTAAGCTTGTCAATGATGCTAACCAGTCCAAATTATCATGTACCATGTATCGTTTTATGTTACATTTGTATAAAGAAAACAAACATGTGTCACCTTTCATTTTATCTGTCAAAACTTTATTAGATAACCTTGGATTGAGTGGTTTGTGGCTACAGCAACCACACACCAATATTTCACAAAACTGGTTTAAATCTAAAGTTTTACTCACCCTAAAAGATCAATTTATCCAACAGTGGTTCTCGCAGCTGGAAGAAAAACAAATATTCAGTAACTATAAATTGTATAAAGATATGTTTTCTTGTGAGGATTACTTCAAAATGTTACCCGAAAACTTATTATTGTTTTTTGTAAAATTTAGAACATTAAATCATAGATTACCCATTCAAACGGGGAGAATCCAAAATATCCCACATAGTGAAAGGTTTTGCTCGAAGTGCGACCACCAAGCTCTAGGAGATGAATTTCATTATGTTTTTGAATGTCAAACGTTTCAGGATGCTAGAAAACGTTATTTGCCAAATTATTGTTTAAAAAACCCAAACGTAATAAAGTTTAATTCCTTATTTCAGTCAAAAAATAAAAGAACTCTCAGTCGTTTAGTTTGTTTCATAAAGGTTATCTTAAAAGAGTTCTGAACCTTAGTTGATACCACGTACCTCATACCACATTCACATTTTTTTTTTTTTTTTTCTTTTTTTTTTCTTTCTATTATTCACACATCTTGGTCACCATGTCTGAGTTTATGTTCTAATTGTTTCTTGTCTTGTTTCATATGTCAATATTTGTTAATGGAGATAAGTTAATTAGCGGTTTAAAAAAAAGGATTCGTATGTGAAATTCCAGCAACTGTGTTGTGCATGTATATGTGTGTGTGTGTGTGTGTGTGTGTGTGTGTGTGTGTGTGTGTGTGTGTGTGTGTGTGTGTGTGTGTGTGTGTGTGTGTGTGTATGAAGGTGTATCTGTGCATGATGGTATAATGTGCCTGTCTATATGGTGATGAGTACTGTTAAAAAAAAAAGAGTGTTTTTGTTGGTTTTGTTTGGAGCCTATGTAATACTATGTTGATGTGTACTGTTATGGTGTCTTTTGGGCTATTGTTTGTAATGTTTGATGCCGCAGGTGTGAATGGTATGTGTATGCATTTTCTTGTGCCCCCAGTTTTTGAAATAAAGTTGATTTGATTTGATTTGATTTGATTTGATGGGGGGTGCGGGGTTCGGTGTTAGGCTGAACCGTATATTCGGTGTTAGGTGACATGGTATATTTCGGCATTAGGCTGCACTGTAGATTCGGTCTTAGGATGCACTGAAGATTCGGTGTTCGGCGACATGGTACATTTCGGTATTAGGCTACATCGTACATTCGGTCTAAAGCAGCACCGTATATTCGGTGTTAGGCGACATGGTACAGTTCGGCATTAGGCTACATCGTAGATTCGGTCTTAGGCTGCACTGTACATTCGGTGTTAGGAGACATTGTATATTTCTATGTTAAGCTGCACTGTCACTTTGCACTGTTTCTGCTTTAGGCTGCATCGTATATTCGGCCTTAGGCTGCAATGTATATTCGGTGTTATTCCGCGTTCCCACCCTAACCCTAACCCTATCCCTAACCCTACAAAAAAGTGAAATTTGTGGTTCATGCTAATGTCGCAAATACAGACTCTCATAGTAGCGAGCGGCAGATTTGCACGAGCTACACTTTTGACTGCGACACTTGGGCCTTACTTTCACATAGGTTTTATACATGCTTCATTTAGCCTGACATTGGGGCCAGCAGTACAGTGAGAGTGACACTGTATGGTCGCCGTTGGTCAGTGAGTTTATATAGTAACAGAAAACCAGTGTACTTTTTTGAAATGTGTTTGGATGACTATTAGACTCTAACTACGAGGCAGTTGTACAGCAGTTTGCGTGATAAAGTATCCTTTGGGGACTCTATCCAACTGTCATACAGTCGTCTTGGTTCAGAGAGTGGGGATGTATCCTCGGCCGGCAAAGCTTCTATGCAATAACACTACCAGCCCAACCCTCACAAAAATACGAATTGCGTCCGAGACTCCCTGAAACGTGTGATCTGCTAGTAGTGTAGGTTGGTATGTAGTCAAAATATGAGTTCGTTCAATATTTGCTAAATTTATTTATTTTTTTGTTTTGTTGCAATGGTTATGATACCCCAAACCTAAACAAACACAGGGTTCAGATTTTCCGAGACCCCCTGCCCTTTTTGGGGGAGGGAGGAAATCCGGCCTTTGAAAATCTTAAAAAATAGCATTAAATGAATTGAACCCGACTAGCCCTTCTTGTCGGAGATTTACATTGTTGATATTTTCGAGTCTTCAGTGGTTTTCTATTGTTCCTGCACAGACAAAACTTGCACCTGATACTAACAAATTCAAAACCTCCTGGACAAAGACCCAAACCTTAGTAAATTAAAATACCAGTATGACTGATAGTCTACAAAAACCGTCACAACTGTGCCAACTGAAAAAAAAAGAAGAAAAAAAGAGAAAAGACGCTTGAGAGGCCGCGAGGCCTTGTCGTCTTACTTGACCTGACCTGACCTGACCTGATTGTGTTGACACACCCAGGCTGTAAATCGGTTTTAACGGTTTTGTCGTTGTGATGGGCCATGGCATGGCGGGGAGTGTGTTTGACGAGGGCATTGATTGCCTCGGGCTGTCAGTCAGTCAGTCAGTCTGTCAGCCAGGTGGGAATATGACACTGACACCTGTGTGTGTGTGTGTGTGTGTGTGTGTGTGTGTGTGTGTGTGTGTGTGTGTGTGTGTGTGTGTGTGTGTGTGTATGTGTGTGTGTGTGTATGTGCGTGTGTGTGTGTGTGCGCGTGCGCGCGTGTGTGTGTGTGTGTGTGTGTGTGTGTGTGTGTGTGTGTGTGTGTGTGTATGTGTGTGTGTGTATGTATGTGTGTGTGTGTGTGTGTGTATGTGTGTGTGTGTGTGTGTGTGTGCGCGTGCGCGCGTGTGTGTGTGTGTGTGTGTGTGTGTGTGTGTGTGTGTGTGTGTGTGTGTGTGTGTATCGATGCCTGGCAAGATAAACGTGCCAAGTGAATCAGTTTGTTGCAAACGCAGCAGTTTTCACACAATCATTATTTTTCTTTTGATTGTTAATTTCTTGGAGCCGTGATATTATCAGCGATACAAAACACTTGAAATCGAAGCAAACCCTCGATTAGTTTCAGCAGTTTGTTGAACTTTTGTTTGTTAATTTTCCCTGTCCGATTTCTAAAGGTCGAATGACACGTTGTTTGTTTTCACTATTTCCCCATGGTAACACAGTGATATGCTAGTAATATAATAGACGATTTTCGGGAAAAACCAAGGGAGAGCACCTCGTGAAAATTAGAGTTGGTTACCTCAATTACTCGGTCAAATACCATAGCAACAATGCAGCAATGGCGTCGAAGCTTGAAGCCGCTTGAAGCGAGTCAGCGACTTGCAAACATGTTTTTATAAAAATGAGGGGTGGTCGGTGGCCACAAACGGATAAAACTTGCAAAATGTGACGTAAAACTATAAATGACATCAATTTTAGAATGACGCACGGTGTTCTAAGTGCTGTATGTCTCCTCAAACACACGAGGCGAGAGCTGGGCATCTACCTGATGGCAGAGTAGCTTCCCCTGTTTGACCGATTGAATTAGGCAAGATCACTCCAACACACCATGAAATTGCTCCCCTTAATTATTTCCGAACAATTCCTATTGGAGTATCACTGTGTTGCCATGTTGAAAGAGTGAAAACGTACAACGTGTATTTCGACCGTAGGATCCAGTGTGCTGGTCAACCATGTTCATGCATGACCGCTAGATTGCTTAGGAGGCATCTGCTGTTTAGAAAAGCTGGGCCGGAGTTTGATTACAGTGCAGATGCCTTGCCAAGGGCACACCTTCAGCACCTCGGAGACACACTGACGCACCACGATTAAGTCCCTTGGTGTGTTTTTTCTGGGTAGCCGTGACCCACATACAAATGTCCCCAACTTCAAATTGAGGCTGCTCTTTCAAATAATGTTTCGGTTTGAATTTGGGGGCATTTGTATGAGAGTCAGACCTGGTCAAAACAAGATGTATTTCCAGCTATAAGAGGGAAAACACGTGACACCCTTGATTTTGACACGTGATCTGGTGGGTCTTAAGAAATTTGTTGTAATGAGATGGAAGGTCCCAAAGGTCAACAACTTGACCCTAAGGGCATAGACCCTAAAGCCGGTGTTGTTTGCTATGCTCCTTGTAAATGAGCATAAACAGCCACTAGTAGTGGCAGTTTCTTATAACTTGCATGTTGCTACCCGTGTTCACTATTTAACCCTTTCGCCGCCAGCCATTTTTCAGCCAAAACCCCCCATTAAACTTAACAGGGTAGAGAACAAAATTATCAGCAATATTGGGAATTCCTCCGTGACATGGATAACATTAGGCCTAGCCTTACCTCCTAAAATCAAGAAAATGGGGTCTTCAGATAACAAGCCCTGATTTGTTGCCTTTTAGAGACATAGGTGTTAAACCATTGTGGTGCATAAATGCGACGTTGGCGGTGAAAGGGTTAATACGCACCCATGGTTACAGTGCCTTGTGACTGAAATTCAACTGAAATATTAGGCTATTTTAGTTTAAAACAAAACAAAACAAAACAAGTGCAACGCCGAGCGGTAGCAAAGTCCCCTCGCAGCATCGCCGAGCTACTCGGAAATCGGAATGTGTCGGCTGTGCACATACATAAAAACGCATAAAACAGCACGTAACTACATAAAAACGCATCAACACAGCACGTAACTGAATAGTTTTTTTTTTATATACATAGCCTTGGGGTTCGGACCCGTGATTTGAGCGCGCGCGATCATGCGAACACGCGCGCAAAGAAAAATTCATGACACCTGTGTTATAGACCATTCATCAAGAAATGTTGTGAAAAAAACTGCATTAAAATACATGCAAAACTTCGCGAGATATTAGCGATTATGTGTTTCGGGGTTTGAACCCCGTAACTGGCGCGACCTTGACCTTAATGTAAAACTAAATACATCAGTGGATAGCTTGCATCTTGGCGAACTAGTATACCAAATTTGATGATGATAGACTGAATAGTGTTTGAGACAAACGGACGAATAGCCGGACGGAGGCACGCCGGACGGACGGACGGACACCGGACGGACACCGGACGGACGGATCAGACAAAAACAATAGCTCCCCGAACCTTCGGCTCGGGGACTAAACACACACATACACACAAAACCAAACCCCAGTGGAACTTGTGAAACTGATACCGACACCTTTCCATCGCCTGGTCGATTGGCTGTACCAAATAAACACAATTATATACATATGCTGGAGCAGTTCGCTTTCTGCATACTTAGCACTTTACACTTGACCTTTTCTATCTCAAAGTGCTAGTATAAAGTATCATATCAAGTTAGTGGAAGATTTGCAGGGTACATAATCTTCATAAAGAAAAACCTACATTGAAGATTTCTCCTTTTCTATCATGTGTTTTCTCGTATATATGCCATGGACTTCATTAACCATTGGTTGACATTAGTCTAAAGTAAAGGGCCCACAGTAAGGTGAGAGTTACAGCTGTGTGATGAGTGCCTTTCTGAGCAATGGACAAATGAGCCAACAGTCTGTTTCTGAGCAATGGACAAATGAGATAACAGTCTGTTTCTGAGCAATGGACAAATGAGCCAACAGTCTGTTTCTGAGCAATGGACAAATGAGCCAACAGTCTGTTTCTGAGCAATGGACAAATG
>CM065691.1:5696664-5711664 GCA_017654935.2 Phymorhynchus buccinoides | reverse complement strand
AACATGGCAAGGCATACTATTACACAAAGGTAGCAAAGCAGTTGATATTATGAAACATAGGTAGGCTGAAATATGGGTTTATAAAACGTGCATAATGTTTTAATACTCGCATAGAGAGAGAGAGAGAGAGAGAGAGAGAGAGAGAGAGAGAGAGAGAGAGAGAGAGAGAGAGAGAGAGAGAGAGAGAGAGAGAGAGAGAGAGAGAGAGAGACAGAGAGAGACAGACAGACAGACAGACAGACAGAGAGAGCTCTATCAGCGGTAGTCCTACAGATTATATAAAATTGACAATAATGTCTTTCATTACATAAGGAAAGATATTGGCCAGAAGTTGCGACCAGCCTTCTTCATTCCTCCTGTTACATCATTATAGTACCCTCTGGCTTAGGCTATGCCCCTCAATAATTAAGCACAATGATGTTGCATAACGAAGACAGCGAGTCGTTGAAAGAAGAAAAGCTTAGTCGGTCGCCGAACAACAGAGTAAAGGACCTTGTGTTGACTGGCAATGTGGCAGTTTAGACACCCCCCAACGAAGTTTCGCATTGACATTTTTGTTGCTGAGAACAATCATGCTGCCATTCTGGGGAAAGGGATATGGTTAGGTTCATCCTAGTGTTATTGTCCCGAAACTGAAAGAACCAGGGCCGGTGTGGCGTTCTCAAAATGGATTTGTTCTCAAAATGTCTGCGCATGTGCGAGATTATTTAGTGTGTATTTGACGGTTTCAGGTTAGGGATAGGTTTAGAGTCAATTTAGTGTCGAATACACAAAAGATAAAATTTGATGGAACGTCATGATCGATTTCGCACATGCGCAGACATTTTGAGAACAAATCCATTTTGAGAACGCCACACCAGCATTGACATTGTCCTTCTAAAGTAGTAGGATTTAATAGGACTTTAGAAGGATTTCTAAGATATCACGATGACAAGTCTCATACTATCTCAATGTGAATACAGGCCCAGACTTTGCGACTGAGTCATTAACGTGAGAGGGGTGGGTGTGTTTAAACCACGACTTTGCCCGTTGACTTTCTACATTAATTCCACGTCTAGTGTCATGCATTCCGACAGGAGACCCATTAGGACTGACAAAGAAACATATTTCATTGGCTCTTCTGATGGCTGATGCATTATGGAACGACGGACCAATTATCCACGTTTTCTCCCGAACAGCATAAATTGGGCAATACCGACGATGGTTTTCTGATTACAATGTAGCTATCTTGTCCCTTATTAGTAGTCAATTCAGGTCGAAAACAAGCCTACCACCGGGCAAGGCCAAACCAATTACTTTGGCTTTTTATCCTTAAGACCTTTACTTGTCAGTAACGTCGGGTACGGTTTTGCAAGTGAAACAATTTCTCTATTATTTTTGTTTCCTTAGCAGATAAATCCAACAATCGATGAAGTTGAGTGGGAAGATGAAGAGTTAAACTAAGGGAGAGAAGAAGGTCATCTTTTGTGTTCCATTGATCTACAGTGAGAGTGATATTTGCATAGACTGCACGCGCGGCCACGCCCTTCTATAACAGCACGTGCAGCAGCACCTGGCCTAATGGTGAAGGGGTATTATGTTCCAAGTGTAGTGGTGTAAGCATTCTTCAGTGTGTCTCTGGGTGATGTTGCACCTGCGGCCTTTTCTCTCCTCCCAATTAGGGCCAAGATGAAAGAATAACTTTCAGTTTCTTTAAAGAACACGCAAGCAAGCAAACACGCAAACAATGAATGAAACAAGCACATACATACTCACACATGCTGGCACACATGTTCGCGCGCACGCACACACGCACGCGTGTGCACACATGCATACAAACACGCGCGCGCACGCGCACACACACACAGTACACACACACACACACTGACTCTCTCTCTCTCTCTCTCTCTCTCTCTCTCACACACACACACACACACACACACACACACACACACACACACACACACACACACACACACACACACACACACACACACACACACACACACACACACACACACACACACACACACACACACACAGAGAGAGAGAGAGAGAGAGAGAGGTAGACAGGTTGTCACTGAGATTTGGACAGGGCTGTAAATTATAGATAGCACATTGTCCAGGAGACAAAGAACCAACCCGTTGTAATAACGGTATTCTATCGGGGAATTGACAGGCTGTATGGCCACAATGCTGCACCTGAACACCTGGGTGGACGGGATGGGGGTGGTGGTTGAATGGATTGTAATTGACGTTTATTGATTTGTTGTTGGTCACTGCTCTTTCTCTCTACCCCCCCTCCCCTCTCTATTTTACTTTGACCAAATACCTACCCACCCACCCCTCTTTGTGTGCGTGCTGACGCGCGCGCGTGCGTGCATGTGTGTGTGTGTGTGTGTGTGTGTGTGTGTGTGTGTGTGTGTGTGTGTGTGTGTGTGTGTGTGTGAGAGTGTGAGTGTGTGTGTGTGTGTGTGTGTGTGTGTGTGTGTGTGTGTGCGTGTGCGTGCGTGTGCGTGTGCGTGCGCTAGCATGTGAATGTGTGTGTGTGTGTCTCTCTCTCTCTGTGTATGAGTGTTAGCGTGTGCGTGTGGGACATTTATCATTACTTTTGTATAATCTCCCTACCTGTATATCTGGCTATGTATACTTATCTCATTTTAAAAAATCTGTTTTTAAGCTTCTCGTTTCATACTCAACTCCTCACACACGCTTACAAAGCTGCTAACGACAAAGCGCAATAATTACCCTTGACGGCGGTCTATTTGAATTGAAAGTGTAGCTTTCAGCCTGTCATTATATTTTGTTTCCTCATCAATGCGATGTGCTTTTTGTATGTCAGAGATTATCTAATATCTAATATAGTTAGGCGCACTACGGCAGCATGACGCATCTGCGCTCATAATTGACAGGAAACTGTCTGAGTGATCGAAGAAGAAGATCTAATATTACAATCGATGTGATCAAAGATTAATTCATTCTGGTGTCAGAGTGTCGTCTGTCTTTCTTAAAAAGAGATTTGACAAGACCGAAAAGGCCAAGGTGTTCACTTTGAGGTATACATTGGATAGGCTTTTCGCTTAGTTTGATCTGTGGTGTCATCATTCTCTTCATTATTCTCTGCTCATTAAATCTCTTTCACGACCACTCACATTGTAAAGGGGTTTATAGGTTGTTCTTTCTCCTGGAAGGAAATGAAAAGTCCCTGATAAATTAAACAAGTTTGGAAAACCACGTTGAGAAGCATGTTTATGAAGCAGCAAAGTCGACTCCGCATCCAACCCCTCTCCCACCCATCCGTCCCCCCCCCCCCCTCCCCCCCCCCCCCAAACCCACACACGGAAAAAGCGTAGAGTGGGGGTTGGGGTGCATGTTCTCAGTTTGAAGTTCAAAACGTTTCAGGTGAAATTTTAGAATATCATTATTTTTTGGCGAGGTGTTTGGTGCTTATCACACTTGTCCACAGTACGTCTTCGAAGTTGATAAGGACGATGTCATTGGTGACAATTAAAGACGACGATGATGACATGAGGGTGATAATGATGATGATAATGCTGCTGCTGCTGATGATGATGATAATGATGATGATGATAATGATGATGATGATAATGATGATGATGATAATGATGATGATGATGATGATGATGATGATGATGATGATGATGATGATGATGACACTGAAGGACGACGTAAATGACGACGACGATGATGATGGTGAGCGTGATAATGATGATGATAATGATAATAATAATAATTGTACATTTATATAGCGCTTTACCTCAGATGAGCCCAAAGCGCTTAATGATGATGATGATGATGATGATGGCACTGAAGGATGACGTAGATGATGACGATGATGATGAGCGTGATGATGATGATGATGATGATGATGATGATGATGATGATGGCAATGAAGGACGACGTAGATGACGACGACGGTGATGAGCGTGATAATGATGATGATGATGATGATGGTGATGGCGTGAATAATGATGATGATAATGATAATGATAATAATGATGATGATGATGATGATGATAGCGCTTTACGACTCAGATGACGACCCGGTGATGAGCGCTTAATGATGATGATGATGATGATGATGTAGGACACTGATGATGAGGACGACGTAGATGACGACGACGACGATGATGATGATGTTGATGACTAAAACACGATGATGATGATGAAGCTGATGCTGATGCTGCTGCTGATGATGATGATCATTTTGTATAAGATGACGAGGCTGTTGAACGGTGACATTTTATGGTTTAATATTAATAATGATTATTATTGATCTGATGTCTATATTACCTGATCTCTATATTATTGATAGTACTCGACCATAAAATGATGTTTTACTTCCACAGCCTTGGTGCGCAAAATGATCATCATAATAATTGATGAACCTGATGATGATCCCATTATAAGATCCCACATGACCTACTGAGACAGGCGTACGTATTAAAATTGACGACTTATAAGACCTGATTTTGGATGTTTTTTTTTGAAGGTCTGATAACGGATGATGATGTATGATAAGGGAGTGATGTAAAAATGGATGATGATGATGACCTGTGAAACTGAAAAACTTCGACGTTTAGTGCCCTAGATGACGACAATGATGATGACGACGACTATACTGAAGGAGACGTAGATGACGACGACGACGATGATGACGATGTTGATGACACTAAAACACGACGAAGACACAACACAACAATTAAGCTGCTGCTGCTGCTGCTGCTGATGATGATGATCATTTTGTATAAGAAGAAACCAAGGCTGTTGAACTAAAAACATGACATTTTATGGTTTAATATTAATAATGATTATTATTAAATCTAAAAATGTCTATATTACCTACAAATCTCTATATTATTAATAGTACTCAACCATAAAATGCCATGTTTTACTTCCACAGCCTTGAGTTCTTCTTGCGCAAAATTATCATCATAATAATTGTTACAGTGGAACCTCCATTATACGACCTCCCATTATAAGACTCCCTCCCACATATAACCTACTTCTCTGAGACATTGCCCTTCTTTGTAAGTATTAAAATTACCTAGGCCTACCTCATAAGACCCCTCCCTTATAAGACCTCATTTTGGATGTTTTTTGAAGGTCTTATAACGGAGGTTCCACTGTATTGTAGTGAAGTAAGGGACAGTAACGTAAAAATGGTAGGTATAAAAAACAAGGTACCTGTGAAAAGGAGAAACTTCAACGTTTCGTGCCCTAGATGACGACGATGATGATGACGACGACTATACTGAAGGAGACATAGATGACGACGACGACGATGATGACGATGTTGATGATCATCATCATCAGCAGCAGCTTAAGGGACAGTAGCTCTCTAAAATTAACTCCCCTCACCAAAGTTATTTTCGGCACCAATGCTTTGCTACGCGAATTGGTGCCGAAAATAACTTTTGGTGAGGGGAGTTACTTTTAGAGAGATACTTTCCTTTCACTTCACTATTACCCTCTCTCCTTGCCTCACTGTTTCTATCTTTGTTATTATTGTGTGATATTGTCGTGTCACAGACCCCCCCCCCCCCCCCCCCCCCCCCCCCCAAGTGATACACCATCAGCAGTCTGCAGAAGGCGGAGACGCTTGTGAGGGAGGTCACCTGAGGTCAGGCCCCAGGGGAGGCGGATCCAGGGGGTTTCAACATGGAGACCTTGCTCATTCCGCCCGATGGGGTGCTTCTATGGGAAGCGATGTAAGTGACGTCTGTCTGTCTGTTTGTCTGTCTCCGTTTCTCTTCTGCTTGTCTCTGTTTCTGTCTCTGCATCAGTCTGTTTGTCTGTGTCTGTCTGTCTCCGTTTCTCTTCTGCTTGTCTGTCTCTGTTTCTGTTTGTCTGTCTGTGTCTGTCTGTCTGTCTCCGTTTCTCTTCTGCTTGTCTGTCTCTGCTTGTCTCTGTTTCTGTCTGCACCTCTGTCTGTTTGTCTGTCTGTCTGTCTCCGTTTCTCGTCTGCTTGTCTGTCTCTGCTTGTCTCTGTTTCTGTCTGCACCTCTGTCTGTTTGTCTGTCTGTCTGTCTCCGTTTCTCGTCTGCTTGTCTGTCTCTGCTTGGCTATGTTTCTGTCTCTGCAACAGTCTGTGTTTGTCGGTTTGTTTGTTTGTCTGCCTCTCTCTCTCAGTCTCTCTCTCTCTCTCTCTCTCTCTCTCTCTCTCTCTCTCTCTCTCTCTCTCTCTCTCTCTCTCTCTCTCTCTCTCTCTCTCTCTCTCTCTCTCTCTCTCTCTCTCTCTCTCTCTCTCTCTGCGGAAGTGTCAATGGGTCTCCCCCCCTATTACTTTTGTTTAACTCAAATTCGTAGCTATTTTTGGTCGTTGTGCACAATTATTTTTGTTATATCTTGTCAATTAAGACCACTTCTTTCTCAACACTCCTCTGGTATCGTGACATTCACGACACACACACTACATCGTTACTTACATGGATTTGTTGGTATTTTTGGCTTCTCATTAGTGACGCCATTTGTCCATCACTCGATGACCCTTGACCCGTTTGACCTTATGACCTTCGCTGTAATTGGCGCGTTGACCTTTGTTTGTTTTGTGATGGTGTTTTGACTCGTGAACTGCTATTGTGTGTGTGTTGAAACAACCTTATCAAAATAGCCTTTCACCTACTGCTTCGTTCATATTTTCGGCTGCATGTCACTGCTTTTTGACATGTCATTGGATATATCGATGGCTTGGAGTCAAAACGGACTATCTTTAGATAGCCCATTGACATATTATTGAAATTATTGCGATAGCTAATAACTTGTATTTTTTTTAAAAAAAAGACTGCAGAAATATAAAATAAAAAAAGCCTAATCCCCATTTTATATTATTTGCTGTCTTTTTTAATACAAGTTCTTAGTTTTTGCAATAATTTCAATAATACGCCAATTGGCTATCTAAAGATAGTCCGTTTCGACTCCAAGCCATCGATATTATGTGTGTATGTTGAAATGATGTTTACCTCTCCTGGAACCAAGTATTTTCCATCACTCGTAGTAACCTTTTCTGCCTGGTAAGTTTTCACAACACAATCACATACTTCTCTAAAATGCGTCAAATTAACGGAAATGCGCTGATATAAGCTCTAAAAATAGATAAGCACGTGGCCCCCGGGGGCCGCAAGGGTAGCCGGATTAGCCTGACCTGAGGACATGAAACGCTGGGGAGACTTCTATTTTAGTTCCTTTGTTTTTGCGTTGATTTTTAGTTTGGTTTATTTTTCTTTCTGTCGCAACGCACAACGCTGTATAAGTGTCCAGTGGGACAGAGCAGCGTAGCCAGATTCAAATTCAAATTCAAAGATGTTTAGAGGAGCCCACAATGTCATGGCGCACTTCAGCACCCGTGGCAGTAGAAGAGTTAATAATCAGGGGACGGGAAGAGAGGGGCGGGGGCGGGTAGAGTAATGTAGAATGGACACAATACTTGGCTTATTCCTCTCTTTCATCAGAGTCGCGATGAAAAGCAGACATGCACGCGGGCACAGACACACTTTCACACATGCACGCGCGCGCACACACACACACACAGAGAGAGAGAGAGAGAGAGAGAGAGAGAGAGAGAGAGAGAGAGAGAGAATCAGAATTTAATTGAATGAATTGTATTTACAGAGGGTAATAGAATAAGCAAAAAGTACATGAGCGAGAGAGAGAGAGAGAGAGAGAGGGAGAGAGAGAGAGAGAGAGAGAGAGAGAGAGAGCGAGAATCATAATTGAATTGAATTGAATGAAATTTATTTATAGAGAGTAATAGAATAAGCAACAAGTACATGAGCGAGAGACAGAGACAGAGAGACAGCACGAGAGAGAGAGAGAGAGAGAGAGAGAGAGAGAGAGAGAGAGAGAGAGAGAGAGAGAGAGAGAGAGAGAGAGAGAGAGAGAGAGAGAGAGAGAGAGAGAGAGAGAGAGAGAGAGAGAGAGAGAGAGAGAGAGAGAGAGAGAGAGAGAGAGAGAGAGAGACAGAGAGAGAGAGAGAGAGAGAGAGAGAGAGAGAGAGAGAGAGAGAGAGAGTGAGAGAGACATGGAGACAGAAGGGGAGACAAGAGGCTGGATGGCGGACAAGGAACCAAGAGAATAAGAAAGACACAGCATTGAGTACAAAAGGGGAATGTGGGACTCTACTCTGTAAAACTAGCCTACTACTGTTCATCCATAAACGACGATGTGTGTGTGTGTGGTGTGTGTGTGTGTGTGTGTGTGTGTGTGTGTGTGTGTGTGTGTGTGTGTGTGTGTGTGTGTGTGTGTGTGTGTGTGTGTGTGTGCGCGCGTGCGTTCGCGCGCGCGCGTGTATGTATGTACATGTATGTGAAATTGCAACTTTTCATCGATCAAGTTAAGAACAATCTGACAGTCTGTTGTTGAAAAGGGACATTATCCACTGGCCATCTCCGACTTTCTGCTCTCAGGCAAACTGCAGTTATAGGCCTTGATTCATTGCCTGTTGCAACTCTCTCTCTCTCTCTCTCTCTCTCTCTCTCTCTCTCTCTCTCTCTCTCTCTCTCTCTCTCTCTCTCTCTCTCTCTCTCTCTCTCTCTCTCCTCTCTCTCTCTCTCTCTCTCTCTCTCTCTCTCTCTCTCTCTCTCTCTCTCGTCTGGATGAACTTACTACTGATGATGCAATTACTATTCCTGGGTACAATATCATAAGGAGAGACGCAACAGCTAAACTTGAAACGGGTCTTATAACATATGTACATAAATCTATAAAATTTAAACAACTAGACAATTTCAATCAACACCAAATTGAATGTACTTGGCTAGAGATAAATTTAAAAGGAACTAAACCTATTCTTGTAGGTGTTTTATATAGAAATCCAAATGAAAAGGTTGAGTGGTACGACCGATTCGCACTTATGATAGAAGATGTATTAAACTACTCGTTAGAAGTTATTATATTAGGTGATTTTAATATCAATCTGTTAAAACCTAACGATCATTGGAGACAGATTTACGAACTCTGTAACTTACATCAAGTAATATCTGCCCCTACAAGAGTAACAGCACAAACGGAAACATTAATAGATCATATATATGTAACTAATGCTAATAATGTCGTTGAACATGCAGTACCAGTATTCGGTTTTAGCGACCATTTTCCGGTTTGCCTTACCTGGTCTAAGAAAGGCGTTAAAATCCCTCGTTGCTCTCATAAATGTATATCTGTTCGAAACTATAAAAACTTTAATCCCGATGACTTTTTATCTGATCTTTGCCATACAGATTTTTATGATGTTTATCAACATACTGACCCTGATACTGCTCTCCAAGCATGGTATGATATTTTCCTGCCTATGTTTAACAAACATGCTCCGATGATGATTAGACGAGTTAAATTAACCCCCAAACCCCCGTGGATAACTAAGGAAATTGATGTAGAGATTTTAGTTCGTGATAATTTGTTAGCAACAACTGGTAAAGATGATAAATTCAGGAAACAGCGTAATAAAGTAACAAGTATGAAACGTATTGCCCAAAAACAATATTTCAGTGAGCTTATTAAATCAAAGAGGGATTCTAAGTCTATTTGGAAAGCCATCAATGAACTCTCATGTAAAAAACCAAAGTCATCCGCTACTGTATGCAATGATTTAACTCCTCAGCAGCTAAATGAACATTTTACTTCAATTGTAAAAAGAACCGTTAAAATAGATAAAACACAATGCAACGATCTGCACATGTTAAAACAGTTTTGTAATGACAAGGATGTTCGATCTAAGCAGACTTTTCCCTTTATTAGTGTGCATGAGGTTTACAAGGAACTATTATCACTAAAACAGACTCGTTCTCATGGTCTTGATGGCCTTGACAGTAAAATATTGATGTTGTCTGCACCTGTCATAACTGAACATATTACCTATATATACAATCTTTGCATAGATAAAAATTGCTTTCCTCAAGCCTTTAAAAAAGCCAAAGTTCTTCCTATCTTCAAATCTGGAGATTCCTCTGATCCCTCAAATTACCGGCCCATATCAATTCTACCAATACTGTTTCCCTGGAAAAATCTGTTTCATCCTGTTATGACTGATTTTCTCAAAATTTTTCTTTCACAATGCTCACTAACATTATAGTTGCTATTTATGACTTTCCTATTCACTTTTTGTAGATTTTGCAAAAAGCCTTTTATAGGGCTTTCGTATGGCTTAATGCTAGCAAACTTCAAACAATAGAACTCAGATGATTTTGTCATCGCTTATGCCCAAAAAAACAAGGATCGGTATAGGGCTTGTGGCTAAAATCCCAAAACTCTTTGCTGAGACCATCTAATCTTCCTAACCAAAAGGACATATAACCCTAACATGGACCTGGCAATTCATCCTAAATCCCTAATAACTACTCGAAAGCCTAAACTCAAGAAATAGACAGCAGGACTGGGTGTAACTATTCTACATTTATTTGCTAAGCAAATCTGTCATTTGTAAAAAAATAGCTAAAAAAATTAGCATTTACAAGAAAGTATTCCAACATGCATTTCCTAGATGATCATACACTACTCTTTTTTTTTATTCAGCTGGAACTACATCTTGCTAGCGAAAACTTTTTTTGCTCTTAAAATTGTTCTTCTTAAGTCTTCTTCCCTTAATGATTATAAGGAACTAGGCATTCTTCCAATAGATTTAAGTTGAACCTTAATAAAGCTGTTTTCATTTTTGCCTGACACCAACCTACTTATCCGATTTTATTACTAACATTCGCGAAGCGAGATTCCTGGTACCTGTTTTCACTTTGTCCGTCCGTGGAATGATATGGTGTTCAAATCTTTTGCTCAAAATGCATTTCATTTCTATTGGTGTTGGTACTAAAAATGGCTCTAACATACAAGTTATACATGTGTGTTTCAACAACAAATTTTCTTTTCTGTACTTAGAGTGTGTGTGTGTGTGTGTGTGTGTGTGTGTGTGTGTGTGTGGTGTGTGTGTGTGTGTGTGTTGTTGTGTGTACAGTGTGTGTGTGTGTGTGTGTGTGTGTGTGTGTGTGTGTGTGTGTGTGTGAGTGTGTGTGTGTGTGGTGTTGTTTGTGTGTGTCTGTGTTGTGTTTGTGTGTGTGTGTTGTTTGTCTGTCTGTGACAGCGATAATTTTTGCGAGAATTTTTGCTTATTTGCATTGTTTCTTGTTTTCTTGTTATTTGATAGTCATGGTTTTGTTTTTTCCTCCTTGAGGGCATGGTGTAAAGAAGCGAAAGCTTATCTGTTTACCCTCATTAAAAAACATTCGTATTCGTATTATCTCTCTCTCTCTCTCTCTCTTTGTGTCTCAGAGATGTTCCTCTCTCAGCCTGTGTTTTCTTATATTTTCTCGTCTTCGTTTTTGGAAAGGTATTTCTATTCTTTTATTCCCAAAACGTTTCCCAAAATCTGTTTCATCCTGTTATTGATCTCTTTTTTTTCCTGTCGTTATTATAGTTGCTATTTATCTTTTTCCTATTCATCTGATTTTGTTTTGTGGCAGCTAGATGAACCATTCCTTTTTTTGGTTAATAAATGTTGTCTTTTGTTTTTGCCGTTTCCTTTATTACCAAAGCGAGACTGGTATTGTTTTCATGTCCGTTCCGTCCGTGTTCAAATTTGCTCAAAATGCATAAAAGACATACATCTACCATCTAACACTAACCCTATCCCTAACCCTAACCCTATCCCTAACACGGAAAGAACCAAGAAATAGAGCAGGAGGGTGTAAATCTACATATTTGCCGAGAAATCGATGTACAAAGCCATTTACAGGTGGATACTATATATCCGTTTAATTTGAAGGGATTCTGTCAAACTGTTCGGAAGATATCCTTGGGACAGACAGAGGAGAAAAAATTACCCTCCGATTTTCAGGGTCCATCGATCTCCTTGACCTTGACCTTGATTAGGACACAATATTCGACAGTTTTAACCTTGTCCGTCTGTACGTGTTTAAGTTTGCTCAAAATGCATATTTCATGGTAAAATGGCCTTACATACAGTTATCGGTGTGTTTCGATGAAAAACTCCAGGGTTGGTCTCTTTGTCTGTTTGTCTGTCTGTTTGTCTGTCACATTGCCCAATTCTATTCATTCATAAATTTGGACGAGTTCAAAATTGGGTAAAATGGGATTAATGGTTAGGGTCTGGTCAAGATTAGGGTTAGGGTTGCTCAAAATGCGTATTTTGGCGTTAAATGGTCGTACATGTGGTTTTCAGTATATTTTGATAAAAATGTCCAGGGTTTGTCTGTCTATCAGTCTGTTTGTCTGTCTGTATGTCTATATGTCTGTGAACGTTATAACTCAAGAACTCTTTTAGATAACAACGTGGGTGCATACTTGAGGTCAAAAGCTTGCAGAAGTTTGAATTTGGGCGAAATCAGGGTTACGGTTAGGGTTTGGGTTATGATTAGGTTTAGTGTTAAGGTTAGGGGTGCAAGCGTGTGTCGCGACTGGGTCAGTTTACGCAAGTATTCTAGTTTTCTCTATCTTCGATTTTGGAAATGCTTTTTTTTAATCCTGATATGCTTCTCTACGCCATATGTTTTTTTCTTTTTCTTTTGAATGAATGAAAAATGGTACTTTACGTCCTCTCGGTCTGGAACAGACACATATGGGACATTTGTAAATACAAAGATGGTGGGAACGATACTGGAGGCAATGCCCGGAGGCAGTGCAACACCAGTAAAGTCCCGAATGTTTAACAATACAGATAAGTGTAGCAGTAACCACGCCTGGGTTGAACCTCATCGGCTATGGTACCGCCACATAAGTATCTTTTTCTTCTTTCTAATTTCTTTTTTTTATATGGTTCGTTCTTTTTGTTTTCTTTCCTTTTCCTCCAGGAAACATGTTTTTGTTTACATACTTAAGCTGTTTATGTGTTTTACACTTTGTAATTAACCCCTTGACTGCCAGAGAAAACTAAAGAAAAGATCATTGGGCAAATCATGCCATGAATAAGACAACTGATAGAGCCAATCTGGCAAAATGGTCTGGGGATATTACTCTCTTGACTGTGTCAGAGCAAAAGCCAGCATATCAGGGTTATTCCTCTTCATCTGATGACGTCATCAGTGATGTCATCAGGTCAGTACGTAATACGTTGGTGGCAGTCAAGGGGTTAAACGCCATTTATTTCTTCCTTTTCTTCTTGCTGATGCTGTTGTTGTTGCTCTAAACGATAATTTAATTTTATAAATATATACTATACAGTGGCAGCAACATAAATTTGAATTAGGCCGTGTACACACATAAGCGGATATTCCATGCGGAAACCCGTGCGAAATCCATAAATAAGTGAAACAAAGAAGGGAAAATATTTGCGCACGTGTCCGAATTTCCCCTATATGCGTAAACTTTTATCCTTATTTCTTCCACTTATTTAGGGTTTTCCGTACGGAACTTACACGTCGAATGTGAACCCGGCCTTAGACTACAACAAGCAATGCTAAGGTCGGGTTCACATTAGACGCGTAAGTTCTTCCACTTATTTAGGGTTTTCCGTACGGAACTTACACGTCTAATGTGAACCCGGCCTTAGACTACAACAAGCAAGGCTAAGGTCGGGTTCACATTAGACGCGTAAGTTCCGTACGGAAAACCCTAAATAAGTGGAAGAAAGAAGGATAAAAGTTTATGCATAATGGGGAAATTCGGACACGTGCGCAAATCTTTTCCCTTCTTTGTTTCACTTATTTATGGATTGCGCACGGGTTTCCGCATGGAATGTCCGCTTATGTGTGTACACGGCCTAGTACATTTCGCTTTTTGACTATCAGACGTTCGCGCATTTTGTATACGGAGAACCGTATTCGCGCTTTTTGGTATGTTCGCTCAAACTGACGGTATCCGTCATGTCACGTGCAATATTTGTGGCTTGTTGTCGTAGTCGACTGCAACCCGTGTTGCCCGTGCTTTATGAGCCTTGGCTTTTCGTTGTATTTCCTTTCGTGGTATGTGCTTACCACTTCTGTGTCAATAATTCCTTGGATGGTTTTTACGACAAATAAAAGAGTTTGAGTTTGAGTGTTTGATGTTTCTTCTTATTCATTGTGCTGTTCCCGTTACTCTTCATTTCGGTAAAGATGCAGATCAACACCCCCGGTCACAGTCTTGGTTCATTGCGTTCTTTCCGTTTTGCTTTTATCTTCTACTATTATTGAATGCATATTTCTAATTGTGTAAATGGATGAAAATAAACGTTTAATATAGAAAACGATAGAGGTTTAAATGCTCAATGATAGAGTCAATCTGCAGTAAGAAAGGCAAGACTGAAAAAACCGGAAAGAACCGAGAAATGGAGGAGGGGGTGTTGATCTGCATCTTTGCCCTTCATGTTTTTGTCTTTCCTGTGTTGCACTCGTATATACTGTAAATCCTTTTGTCTATTTTTAGTTCCCGAGCCGAAGGTTCGGGGAGCTATTGTTTCTGTCTGATCCGTCCGTGCCTCCGGCGTGCCTCCGTCCGTCCGTCCGTCCGTCCGTCAGGCTATTCGTCCGTTTTTCTCAAAAACTATTCAGTCAATCATCATCAAATTTGGTATACTAGTTTGCCAAGATGCACGCTATCCACTGATGTTTTACATTAAGGTCAAGGTCGCGCCAGTTACGGGGTTCAAACCCCAAAACACATAATCGCTAATATCTCGCGAAGTTTTGCATGTATTTCAATGCAGTTTTTTTCACAACATTTCTTGATGAATGGTCTATAACACAGTTGTCATGAATTTTTCTGTGCGCTCGTGTGCGCATGATCGCGCGCGCTCAAATCACGGGTCCGAACCCTAAGGCTATATATAAAAAAACTATTCGGTTTTGTGCTGTTTTGATGCGTTTTTATGTAGTTACGTGCTGTTTTGATGCGTTTTTATGTATGTGTACAGCCGACACATTCCGATTTCGGAGTAGCTCGGCGATGCTGCGAGGGGACTTTGCAGCCGCTCGGCGTTGCACTTGTTGTCTTCTTTTTTTGTCCTTCTTTATTTTTTTTTAGTATTTTCAATATCGGAAGGCTTTCTTTTTCTCGGAGGAAGCGAATGGGCGGACAATG
>CM065691.1:5684164-5686664 GCA_017654935.2 Phymorhynchus buccinoides | reverse complement strand
TGTGACTATTAGTACCTAATACCTATTTTACCAGCGGTGAAGCGGTGCTGGTCGAGAGACTTTGAACGGAGGGACCTAGGAGGCTCACATTTGGCATGCTGATAAGTAGTTAGGATATCTAGGCCAAGTTTCTTTTTCTTCGTCTTGTCATTTTGTCATTCGCCAGGCCCACACGACCAAACCAGCTCTGGACACAAAGAGCTCTTGGAGGCTGCCATAGAGCTCAGCCGTCAGAGGAGTTTCTGTTGTTGGCCACACTTCTTTCCTGGTTGGCTGATGTAAGGGGCATCTTTGTTTGAAGCATCTTTGTCTGTTCTTCCTGTCCACAAGTTTGAAAATGAAGGTCATAGGTCAAATGTGAATGGAGCCGAAAATGCTGCCTCGTCACTCGTTGATCTAGCGTTTTCACGTTCTAGTTATCTATCACTCTTGTTATAAAGGCAGCTCGTTGCTGTTCCTTATCTTCTTTCTCCACCCTTCCTTTATTTCCTTCCTACACGTTTCTTGCTCTGTTCCCCTCTTTTAAAAAAAATGTTTCCCCTCTTAAATTTCTCCCTTTTCTCCTTTTTTTTCTATGTGTCTGTCCTCAGTCTGCCAAAGACAGGGGAGGGCAGTCTTGTGCTGGATGTTCACTGCCCTTCAATTCTCTCCCCTGAAGAGAATAAAACAAGATAAATAGGAGGAGAAAAGACAGATTCAGGTCGACGCTTATTCTGTATGTTCGTCTGTTTGCTAGATGCTGTTTTTTTGTCTGTATATGCGTGAGTGTGTTCGCGTGTAATCTGTTCTTTGGGGTCGTGAGGACGTGGGTCAGGCAATGTAATGGTGGGGATAGCGAGATGCTTGTAGCTACCAGCCCCGAAGCGAGACGGTAATGTTTTCAGAGAATTCCGTTTGTCCCTGGCTATCTATCTGTCTGACTATCTGAACACGATAACGTTTGAACGGGGGGACTTGGGAGGCTTAAATTGGCATCCCGATAGGTATTTAGGATATCTAGGCCAAGGTCGAACATGAAGGCCATTGGTCAAAGGCCAAGGTAATTTGAGCCAAAAATGTACCGCGCGCTGTTTGTTATTACTGTTGCAAGACACGTTGCGGTCCAAGGGACACAAATCTTGCTTCTGAACCAGCCACCAATTACCACTTGTTACCTCCCTTTTTTCATGACTGTATGCCAGTCAATCGTTTCCGACCATGACTGCCAGATAGCAGAGGGGGCAGTTGCTAATCTGACGGGCTGGGCAAAATTTGTTGACAGTGGAGATGCCTTGCCCAGGGTACATCCCCACTCTCTCGGCCAAAGAGATTTGAGGACTGCTGGTGTTGGGCATGGCTATTTATGTAAATTAACACGATAGCGTATGGACGCAGGGACCTATGACCCTCACATTTTGCATGCAGATGGTTAGATATGAGGCCAAGTTCGAATGCGAAACGTCATTGGTCAAAGGTCAAAGTCACTAGAGCAAAAAAATGCTGCCGCGCGGCTGGATTATCTAGCGTTTCACGCTCTAGTTTTTGTGTTGTTGTGTGTGTGTGTGCGCGCGTGCGTGCGTACGCGTGCATGTGCACGCGCTACTCGTATTAAAGGTGCATAGATGTGCACATGACAAGTTCGTGATGTCCAATTACACAATCTTGAATTCATGCCGCAAAGAGAAACCCAACTAGTTTTCTAATTCTTCTTCTTTCCTTTGTTTTTGTTTTCTTCTTCTTCTTCTTTCAAATCCCTCGGGTGGTTTTTTTCTCGTTGTTATTCTTTTTCAATCTCTCTTTTCTCTCTTTTCGAGATAAAAAAGAAGAAGAAACTAGATGCCTTTCTTAAAGAAACCTTTCACCAGTCTCTTTCGCCTTTCAGGCCTTGAAGAGCAAGCCATAACAAATTTTCTTTCTTTTTACTTTTTAAAAAAAAACTCATACTGTAATGTACGTTATGAAGGTACCATCATCTCAGAATACGTGAGAGGCAGGTCATTGACCACTTGTAAAACATTTTAACGGATAAAATGACGTCAACTGATGATGCATTAGAGACTTACCCACGGTAACTTGATTCGGTCAGGGGAAGAGGAAGGTGTGTTTAACGTCCTCCGATCTGGAAAGAGAGATAAGTATCTGCACAGATAGTGGGGCGATCCTGGAGGTAATGCAATACCAGGAAGACCCCGATTGTAAATTATCGAATTGTTGATTCGGCCTGGTTTTTCCCCCCACTTTTTATGCATTTTGAGACGTCCTAGTGAGACTGAAACAGATAGGTTAGGAGAGGAGAGGGTGAAATGAATAAAGGGAAGCAGCTTCCCATTAATTAACTCCCCTACACCAAAAGTTATTTCTGACACCACCGCCTAGCAATGTATGAGCAACAGCCAACGGGAAGCAAACCTAACTTCATCCTCATTTCTTTTCCTTTTTGACTAGTGAGAGTCGGTGACGTGCGTGAGTGAGTGCGTGTCTGCGAGTGCGTTCTTTTTTTTTTTTTTGATCTCTCTTTTTT
>CM065691.1:5679164-5681664 GCA_017654935.2 Phymorhynchus buccinoides | reverse complement strand
AAGGGCCTGCTACACTGCATACGATTCGATTCTGTGCGATCCGATTTTGACATTTGTGAGGCATGATTGACGTGAAATTCTACTGTCTAAGCAAATAGGATGAAATCCTACTAGTTATGTTCACCATATTTGTAGTCTCCCGCACACGAATTTGATAAAATATCTGTATTTTTGCAACAGACATTTTATTTGATTCGTGTATTGCGGTCTAGATGAATATAGTAAAGGAAAATAGTAGAGTTATTTTTAGACGGAAGTATGTCATAAGTCATGTCATAAGTTTCTTTATTGTCCATTGGCATTGTACAACGCGCATGGAAACCTGTCTTCCACCGTGTAAAATAAGGTGAGATATATCAAAATAAAAATATTAAATAAAAAATATGAAACATAAATTTACATTAAAACAAATATGTAACTCTCACACCACACCCAATCATTCATCCGCTCTCCGCTATCTTGCTCACTCATCATGCAACCCACCACCACTTCCGACTGCATTTTTAACCCTTTCTTTTCTTTTTTTCCCCTTCCTTTCCTCCTTATTTCCTTGTTCCTTTTCTCTTTTTGTCTTCCTTTTTTCTTATTTTTATTTCCCCTTCTTTAGCGCATGTCGCGTGAATGATGACTCACAGACATCGTCACGATCGTGTCTCGTATTGGGGTCAAATCGTATGCAGTGTGGCTGGCCCTTTGCTCAGCCTTGTCTCGGTTTTACAAGCAAGAAATGCAGTGGGCCTAACAAGAAATTTTACAGTTGAATTTTGATGTCTCTTTTCCCCCGAAATTCTTCAAAATTCGACCCCCCCCCCCCACCCCCCCCCCCCCTTCTATTCCTCCACACCTCTCCTGACACACCTCCCTCCTCCCGTTTGTCCCCATCTTAGCTCCCCCCCCCCCCCCTTCCACCCCCGCCTGTGGCCCACCCCCGTCATTTAAAGGGGGTTGAAGTCTGGGTCAGGACGTGCCGTGAATTGTTGGGCATTGTCTAGTGTTCCTCAGTCAACCACCAGATTCACTAGATCGTCTGTCAGTGTACCAGACCACTACTGTGTAATTGTTTTCACAGAGAGAGAGATAGAAGAGAGAGAGAGAGATAGAGAGAGAGAGAGAGAGAGAGAGAGAGAGAGAGAGAGAGAGAGACTGAGAGAGAGAGAGAGAGAGAGACTGACAGATTGAGAGACAGACAGAGATAGAAGACAGATAGAGAGTAAAGAAAGAAGAGAAAGCAGAAGAGAGAGAGAGATGGGGGGGGGGGGGGGGGGGGGGGGGGGGGGGCGGGGGGGGGGGGGGGGGGGGGGGGGGGGGGGGGGGGGGGGGGGGGGGGGGGGAAGAGAGAGAGAGAGAGAGAGACATACAGACAAACAAACAGACAGACAGTGACAGGCAGACAGACAGACATAGACACGGAGTGGTGGGCATGGCATGTGTGTGGGGGTTGGGTAGGAACACTTCCACTAGATGCCTCATTGCAAATGGCCAGGGAAACACTGAAGAAGAACAGTCACCGAAGACTACTGCAATTGTCTTCTTCATTGAGATCGATTTCTATAGTACCTTTGGATTGCTTCACTTTCATTTGTTTTCAATGGTCAACTTAGGACGCTGATTTGACCGCCAGAGGGCAATCAAACCAGTAGGGGCTTAGCGCGTGATATTCTTAGTTGGGGCGTAGTGAGCGAGGGAGAGAGGGAGATGAGTCCCTTGGGCGTAGTGAGAGAGAAAGAGAGAGGGAGGGACTGATCTCCATCTTCTCCCTCTCTCTCTCTCTCTCTCGTCTCTCTCTTCTCTCTCTCTCTCTCTCTCTCTCTCTCACTCACACCCAACTAAGAATATCGCGCGCTAAGCCCCTACTGGTTTGATTGCCCCCTGGCGGTCAAATCACCGTCCTAAGTTGACCATTGGTTGGCGTCGTCTGGAGAGTTTGAGTCGCCGTAATTATCATTATCATCTTCATCCTTCTCCTCCTTCTCTTCCTCGTTGTCCTCGGCCCCTTCTTTTAACATTGGAGGAGTACAGCTACAGTTCAATATTTGTCATGGATGCATTAGTTGAGGTTGTGTGCTATGATTTATTAGTGATAAGAATTGGGGGTAAGGGGTGGGGATGTCACATTCAGACACAGAGACCGACACCAAAACGTATCGGGTTGTTCCGATACAGAACAGATAGATAGAGATGGGGCACACAGACTGAGAGACTGAGAGATGCAGAGAGAGAGTGAGAGAGAGATGGGAGAGAGAGAGGAGAGAGAGGAGAGGGAGAGAGAGAGAGATAGATCGAGAGGAGAGATAGGGGGGGGCAGTTGTGAGGATGTGAGGGAGAGAGAGCGAGAGAGAGAGATGCAGAGAGAGAGAGAGAGATGCAGAGAGAGAGAGAGAGAGAGAGAGAGAGAGAGAGAGAGAGAGAGAGAGAGAGAGAGAGAGAGAGAGAGTCTAGACAGAGTCAAACGGAGACCGTGAGAGTGGTTCCGAGTCTCAGCATTGGGAAATAGGGATTC
>CM065691.1:5644164-5659164 GCA_017654935.2 Phymorhynchus buccinoides | reverse complement strand
TTAAACACGTTATGAACAGTATTGACGTCTAGAGCAAAATGAAACGAGATCAAAGTGGATACTCTGAAAAAGGGTAGTGTTTTTCCGACGGAAAACAGAGAATTATTCAATCACTCTGTTATTGTTTTCGCTAGAGTACAAATAAACGGAACCGAGTATCAAAGACGGATATAATTGAATACAACCAATACTGATATACAGACGGCGAATATTGATGTACGTAATAATCAGATACAATACAAGGTATAATAAGATGGAGGGAAAGGGTTTAGTGTGTTTCCAGATGCTGCCATTCATACGTCAATAGCTGTGTAGAAGTCTGCGTGGGGAAGAATTGTTGATTGTATTGAATAGTTTTGTCGTTCGTTCGTCATTATTATTAACGGAATAGATAGTAGTTGTCACTATCGTCGTCATTATTATTAACGGAATAGATAGTAGTTGTCACTATCGTCGTCATTATTATTAACGGAATAGATAGTAGTTGTCACTATCGTCGTCATTGACGTTATCATCGTTGTAAAAATAATATTCTTCATTATCGTCATCGTCAGTATCATACTAGTCCTCGTTATCATCACCAGCATTGATATTATATTCTGCAATGAATAGTCACAGAGGCGTCTCTGTGAAGTTCGGGTTGCTCCCACCTGGAGAGAGCGTCGCAGGCAGAGGCGCGCCACCCAATTTGTTTTTGCATGCGATTTTTGTGTGACTAATGAGGAAGGAAAGGGGGGGGGGGGGGGGGTAAACATTGATCAAATGACAACTTTTTTGTTGCCACTGGGTGTAGCGTTACGTGCATGGGCACACAGGACCTCCATTTATCGTCTCATCCGAAAGACGACACGTTCAGACCGTAAGTCCTAGTGCAAAGTGAGAGGAAAAATCCCCTGTACCCAGGTTCGAACTCGGGTTTACTTGACAGGAGGCGAACGCGCTACCACTGTGCCTCTCTACGCATAGAGTGTGTCACTCAACGTGTCTTCATGTCTTCGCTCGTTTAGCATCATGTCTGCTTTTCCTTTTCTCTCTTCTTCACTCTCTGTCAGTCTGTCTGTCAGTCTGCCCTCTGCCTGTGCTACGTGCTCCCCCTCCTCCCCCCCTCTCTCTCTCTCTCTCTCTCTCTCTCTCTCTCTCTCTCTCTCTCTCTCTCTCTCTCTCTCTCTCTCTCTCCTTCCTGGTTCTCTTTCTCCCTTTCTTTCTTTGTTTTTATGTCTGTCTCTTTCACCCTGTCTGTGTCCCTGCCTATGTGTCTGCTTTGTTCTCTTCTTGTCTCTGTCTCTCTCAGTTTTTGTGTGCATATGTCTGTGTCCCTCTCTTTTTCTCTGTGTCTATCTCTTGCTCTCTCTGTCTCGTTCTCTGTCTCTTTGTCTCTCTCCACTCCCCTCTCTATTGTTTCTGTCTGTCTCTCTGTCTCTCTCTCTCTCTCTCTCTCTCTCTCTCTCTCTCTCTCTCTCTCTCTCTCTCTCTCTCTCTCTCTCTCTCTCCCCCCCTCCCACAATTGTGTCTAGAGGTTAAGACCTGACGCAATAAAGCATTCAAATTGTCAAATTCTCTCTCTCTCTCTCTCTCTCTCTCTCTCTCTCTCTCTCTCTCTCTCTCTCTCTCTCTCTCTCTCTCTCTCTCTCTCTCTCTCTCTCTCTCTCTCTCTCTCTCTCCTCTCTCTCTCTCTCTCTCTCTCTCTCTCTCTCTCTCTCTCTCTCTCTCTCTCTCTCTCTCTCTCTCTCTCTCTCTCTCTCTCTCTCTCTCTCTCTCTCTCGTAGAAGCGACCACTTACTTGTGAACATGTGCATTTATATTGTTTATTGATACTATTTTCCCCCAACCATATTTGCATCAGAATTACATTATCGCATAAACTGATATTGTTCCCCTGGTTATACATTTGTTATCTGCATTGCTATTCTTGTCATACTATGATCTTGTGGCCACGTTTTGTGCCGTGGAAGAATTGGAAACAAGAACAAAGTAGGAGTGAACAAATTGCAATGGTTATGATTGAATTATCGTGTTTCCCCTTGCGGTGACTCTCACCCTACCCCTTTCTTCCCTGCCTTCTCTCTTTCTCCCCTGTATGTGTATGCTGGTGTGTACATGTGCACGCGTTTGTGTGTGTGTACATGTGCACGCGCTCGTGTGTGTGGTGCGTATGCGTGCGTGCGTATGTGCGTGTGTGCTTGCGTGCGTGTGTTCGTGCGTGTGTGTGTGTGTGTGTGCGCGCGTGTGTTGTGTGCGTGTGTGCGCGCGCGCGTATGTGCGTGCGTACTTGCGTGCGTGTGTTCGTGCGTGCGTGTGCGTGTGTGTTTGTTTCTATGTATTTAGGCGTACGTGTGTATGTGTGCGTGCGCGTATTGCGTGCGTGTATGTGTGTATGTGTGCGTGTTCTATGTGTATTTGTGCGTATGTGTGTGTGTGTGTTTTCCTGTATATATGTGTATGTGTGTGTGTGCTTGTGTTTGTTTCTATGTGTGTATGCGTGTGTGTACATTGATATTGATTACATACACGCATTATGTACTGACGTATCTGGCAGCATATGGCACAGTTATGATAAGAGGAAACCTTTTTGAGCCAATGCGTTTCTCATTTATTTTGTCCACGTATTTTTATTTCCTATTCCATCCGCCTCTGCCCCAGAGTGCCCCCTCTTCTTCCCTTCCAGTTGTGTGCCTCTCTTTTCCCTTCTTTCTTTCTTTCATTCTGTTCTTTCTATTCCTGTTCTGGTCTTCTTTTTGTGTCTTTGTAACTCTCCTTCCTGAGTCTGTTTTCTTGTAGCTTTGTTTCTGCTTTCTATTTCACAATTTATATGTAAGCGTGTTTAGACGTTTTTCAACAAAAAGTAAACAAACATGCAAAGAGTTGTTTTAAAACAGAAAGATACAAGACTGAGCTTCAAATAAGACATGTTTTTTTAATTATTATTATTATTATTATTATTATTATTATTATTATTATTATTATTATTAAACCCGCAGACATAAGCTCACAGACACTTACAAAAAGTGAGACAACATTTCTATGACGATAAGAAAATGTTAAGATATTGATTTACATATACACATCTGTATTGTTAAAAATTCGGGACTTTCCTGGTGTTGCACTGCCTCCGGGCATTGCCTCCAGGATCGTTCCCACCATCTTTATATCTACTAATGTCACATATGTGTCTGTTCCAGACCGGAGGACGTTAAACAGAATTTCATCAGCAAATGTTAAGAAACACTTGTAAAATCGAAAATTAGGACCCATTGTTTGTAAAGTGTTGTACCAACTAGCCTACGCTGTGTGATTTGGGCGGAAGAACGTCTACAGATGTCCCACCTCCCACGAACAGAAAGCAATGCAAACTATTTGTGAAACACGGGGAAATTGATGATAGAATGACATCATATTTACCTTTATCCAAGTGTGTGTGTGTGTGTGTGTGTGTGTGTGTGTGTGTGTGTGTGTGTGTGTGTGTGTGTGTGTGTGTGTGTGTGTGTGTGTGTGTGTGTCTGTCTGTCTGTTCAGAGATTTCAGTTGTGCCATCCTTTTCATTTGCTTTTCAATACATTGGATTGTTTTCATTATTTCTGTGTCTTTTCACATTTTATGAACACATTTATTTCTGTATCTTGTGTGTGCGTGCGCGCGTGCGCATGTGTGTGTGTGTGTCCTGAATAGCTTTTATGCATGTATTTTATGTCTTAGTTTATAATATAATGTCTCGTCAGTTTTAGATTTAAGTGCACGCTGAAAAAAAGATGTTCTTCATTTGAAGACAATAAAGAAATATGAATTTGAATTTGATACTTCATCAGGAAATCTCTGAAAAATATGCCAAGAACGGATGGTTGGACTGACAAGAAAGAAAGAGATCTCTCTCTTGGGAGTTGAGAGTCCCTGCCACGAGTCCACGTATTTGGGGACTAGCGTTACAATATTTTCTTACGGTAGTTTACATAAAATGGGGAGGGGGGTATTGGGTCGGTTAAAATAATATATCTTTATTTGGTATGTTTAAAAAAGTTAAAATCCTACTTTAAAATCAAGTTTAGAGACCACATAATTAAAACAACTATCACCTCTGAAAGAGAAACATGCATGCAAAAAATACGTTAAAACACGCACGAAACACATAATTTACATTCGTATAAAATACTTAAGTTATGAGTTATTTTGACCTTTTTTTGCTTTCTAAATATATTCATTCTGTTTTATCCTATCAAATAGAGACAGAGACAGAGGAGACAGAGAAACTAACAAATTGACAGACGGACAAAAATAGAGTAAAGAGAGAAAGACAGACACAGACGGAGAGACACAAAGATATGGAGAGAGTAAACTAGGGGTCAAATCATGGACAAGTCTACACGAACTATCATCTTTTGCCTGAGTTATAATGCCCAATGTGTGTCAAGTCAGGGTGGCTAGTGTGCTGTATGATTGTCCCCGAGGGACACTGCATTGTCCCCTCCTGAAGGGAGACTTACACACTAGCTTCTTTCCGGGGAGTGTAAGAGACATGAGCAGATCAATATCTGGACACCCTCACCCCCCACCCCCCCCAGTCCATCTCCCTTTTCTTCCACTTACCTCCACTTTTTGCTGAACTGTCCCTTCTCTCCTTTTGTCCCCATCTCTTTCTGCGTCTCTGTCTCTGTCTATCTCTTTTGTTTTCTTATTCTCTCTCTCTCTCTCTCTCTCTCTCTCCTCTCTCTCTCTCTCTCTCTCTCTCCCTCTCTCTCTCTCTCTCTCTCTCTCTCTCTCTCTCTCTCTCTCTCTCTCTCTCTCTCTCTCTCTCTCTCTCTCTCCTCTCTCTCTCTCTCTCTCTCTCTCTCTCTCTCTCTATCTCTCTCTCTCTCTCTCTCTCTTCTCTCTCTCCTCTCTCTCTCTCTCTCTCTCTCTCTCTCTCTCTCTCTCTCTCTTCTCTCTCTCTCTCTCTCTCTCTCTCTCTCTCTCTCTCTCTCTCTCTCTCTCTCTCTCTCTCTCTCTCTCTCTCTCTCTCTCTCTCTCTCTCTGTCTCTCTCTCCCTACTGGGGAACTCCTTGACGTTGCTATATTACTGTTAGTTGTTACTTTATTTTTGTTGGCGATGTTCCTGTGTCTCAATGTTCATAACTTTATAGTATTTAGTTATGTGTTGCATGCTTAGAACCAAGGACAGCCTTCTAATGGAAGACTAGGCCCAGCCTAAATTCGTTTTCCTTGACAAACCGTCTCCAAAGAAATAATCTTCATTTCTGATTATGGAGTTCCCCAAGGCTCAGTCCTGTCTGTCTGTCTGTCATCGTGTCTTTTTGCAGACGACACCACAGTGCATAAAAATGGTCTGTCTGAGTGACATTCTCTCTCTCTAAATTCATCTCTCTCTAAGAACACCGACTATCTCTCTCTACTTCACTCTCTCTCTCCAAGAAAATTTCCAAAAAAAAGTATTTCTCTGTCTCTCATACTCTTCTAAATCGTCTCCCTAGAAACCAATCTATAAAGAACTTAACATTCTACCATTTGATTTCTACTAAAAAAAGGTACCCTTATGTACAAGATCATAAATAAGTTTAAATGCCTACTAAACAAAGGTACCCTTATGTAAAAGATCATAAATCTCTCTCATACAATTCGAAGCAAAACCAAATTAACAATCTCTCTCTCTCTGGTGGTAAACTGTCTCCCTCTCTCTCTCTTTCGAAAATCTCACAAACTCCAGTGTGAGTGTTACTAATGCCCGTGTCATTCTGATAAATCTCTCTCCTCTATCTCTCTCTTATGTCTGTCTGTCTCTCTCTCTCTCTCTCTCTCTCTCTCTCTCTCTCTCTCTCTCTCTCTCATATTCCCATGTTATCATATGTTTTTTTGGTTTTTTTGTGTGTTTTTTTCCTTAAAATTGGGTTTATTCTGAAAATTCTCTCTCTCTCGTACTCTCTCTCACCATTGTTAAGTATTATCCATGTTTGCTTTAAATCCCCCAATTATTTCCAATTTTTGTTCCCCTGATTCTCTGCTTCTCTGTGTGAGTGTCCAGGTGTAAAGAAGCTATCATCCTTTTTACCCTGATGACTATCTCTCTCTCTCTCTCTCTCTCTCTCTCTCTCTCTCTCTCTCTCTCTCTCTCTCTCTCTCTCTCTCTCTCTCTCTCTCTCTCTCTCTCTCTCTCTCTCTCTCTCTCTCTCCTCTCTCTCTCTCTCTCTCTCTCTCTCTCTCTCTCTCTCTCTCTCTCTCTCTCTCTCTCTCTCTCTCTCTCTGTCTCTCTGTGTTCCATATCATTTATTGATAGCCATGCTCTCTCTCTGTCTCTCTCTCTCTCTCTCTCCTCTCTCTCTCTCTCTCTCTCTCTCTCTCTCTCTCTCTCTCTCTCTCTCCCCCCCCCCCCCCTATCTCTCTATCTGTATGTCCGTCTCTTTCTCTCTCTCTCTCTCTTCAGCCCATCTTTGTGAGAAAGTACACTTGTTTGGATTGAAGAAATATCTCCTTGCTATATCTCATCCTGGGTACCATCCATTTCGGAGTTCACAGCAGACAGTCAGCCTGTTCAATGCTCTCATGAGTATTGGGATATGTACAACATTTCTGATTGTACATCCATAATATCGCTATGATTTTGAAACATTTACAACTAATGCCATAGGCTTGTACTCAACAGTAACAGATTGAGATCATACAAATTTACGCGCACACTGCATGATTGAACAGACACGCGCATGCACACACGCATGCGTGCGCGCGCGTGGACACACACACACACAACATATCCACACACTCGCATGCTCGCGCATACATACCTGCTCAGGAAGCGCGTGCGTACACGCAAAAGCACACACGCATGCACGTACGCATGCGTGCGAGTGCTTGTACAGACAAAGACAGACAGACAAACAGACGCACACACATGTGCGCGCGCGCAACACGAACACACACACACACACGTTGCATACACGCAAAAGCACACACACACGCAAGCGTGCGAGTGCTTACACAGACAAAGACAGACAGACAGACAGACACTCACACACACACACACACACACACACACACACACACACACACACACACACGCACACACACGCACACACACGCGCACACACACACACACACACACGCACACACACACGCACACACACACACACACACACACACCACACACACACACACACACACACACACACACACACACACACATATACATATGTTAACGCGCGTGGCACGAAACACACACACACACACACACACACACGCACACACACACACACGCACACGCGCGCGCGCGCGCGCGCGCGCATACACACACACACACATACACACACACGCGCGCGCGCATCACAGAAAACTCCATTTCTTTATCAGGCTTACAAGTAAAAAGCGAAGGTCTCTCAATCTCATAGCGTGATTGAAGATAGACAGCACACAAGGGGACACACAGAACGTGGAAGGTAATTAAAGGGAAGTGTGTGATATGAAAAGCGAGGAAATCTCACAGAGAGAGAGAGAGAGAGAGGGGGGGGGGGGGGGGGGGGGGGGGGGGGCATATTAACAGAAAAACATACAGATTGGTGGAAGCACAAGTTGTAATGTCGTGGTGTGAGTGACAATAAAGGCGCAGGACATTATCGATTTGAAGAGAAAGATGTAAATCTGCCTGTGTTTTATGTGTCATCCCATTCCTCACATGATAATAATGGACACTTCGACAGATGGGACACCTCACTAGATTAATAATTCTGCTACAGTTCTGTCTGTCTGTTTGTCCGTCCGTCCTTCTGTCTGCCTGTCTCTGTTTTATGTGTCATCCCATTCACCATATGATCATAATGCACACCTCGACAGATGGGACACCTTGCTTGATTAACAATAATATTCTGCTACAGTTTGTTTGTCTGTGTTTTATGCGTCATCCTATTCCTCACATTATAATATTATCATTATTCATAATAACGGACACCTCAACATATAGGACACCTCGTTAGATTAGCAACTGTGCCAGAGTTGTGTCTGTCTGTCTGTTGGTATGTTGGTATGGGAATGGTGTCTTCCCATTCTGAGACAATGCCATTGTGGAGCATGACAGATGGGGCCTCACAGGACAGTTATGATACAACTACACCTTTGTGTGTTGCTCTACACTTCTGAGTTTCCATTCTCCTTATCTCTAGTAACCTAGCCTGTTGAAACGTTATATCCCCATTTCTCGTTCAAGTTCAAGTATACTTTAATATCTCCAAAGGAGAAATTCAGGTTAGGTGCAACAACATGACAGAGATACAGCATAACTAAAAGAACATTAATCAAACGTGTGAAACAAAATTATACCAACCAAATAATTATCATTAAAATTCATTATCTCAACTTAGAAATGTGCCCATTTGAAACGGAGAAGTCGGAAGTCGGACATTTGATTGAATTTAGGCCAACAGCCCCTTTCAGTGGGGGTAACATGCAAAAACAATCAACAAAATCATGCATATTAATTCAAACATATTAACATAACTAATTTAAAACAGAGAGAGAGAGAGAGAGAGAGAGAGAGAGAGAAAGAAAGAGAGAGAGAGAGAGAGAGAGAGACTGACTGACAGACAGACAATTAGAGAGAGAGAGAGAGAGAGAGAGAGAGAGAGAGAGAGAGAGAGAGAGAGAGAGAGAGAGAGAGAGAGAGAGAGAGAGAGAGAGAGAGAGAAGATCAATAACCATTATTAACTTATAGCAATCAATCAAATAACAAAAATTGGAATACATCTCGTTGCAGTTTAAGAGAGAGGGAGAGAGAGAGAGAGAGAGAGAGAGAGAGAGAGAGAGAGAGAGAGAGAGAGAGAGAGAGAGAGAGAGAGAGAGAGAGAGAGAGAGAGAGAGAGAGAGAGAGAGAGAGAGAGAGAGAGAGAGAGAGAGAGAGAGAGAGAGAGACTGACAGACAATGAGAGAGAGAGAGAGAGAGAAGATCAATAACCATTATTAATTTATAGCAATCAACCAAATAACAAAAATTGGAATACATCTCGTTGCAGTTTAAGAGAGAGAGAGAGAATACGAATACGAATACGAATGTTTAATGAGGGTAAACGGATAAGCTCAAGCTTCTTTACACCATGCCCTCGAGGGGAAAAAGAAAAGCCAAATAACAAGAAAAGGAAAACAAAAGAAAGTAAAAAAATGCATAACAAGAATAGAAAATAACAACAGGCATGTTCACAGTAAATTGAAGAACATGCGAAAAAAATTCAAGCTCAAACGAGAGCTCGTTCACGTACTCGCACACACACAAAACATACAGCATATCCTATAACTATACCAAAACATGCATACCTAGTCTATACGTGAGAGAGAGAGAGAGAGAGAGAGAGAGAGAGAGAGAGAGAGAGAGAGAGAGAGAGAGAGAGAGAGAGAGAGAGACGCAATGAATTTTTTTAATGTGAGGCCACCGACCTATACACATTTGGAGGTGCACTTAATATGCACACAACTAAAGCGAAAAGGTAAAGAACACAATCATTAGAACAATAGAATATATCATGATGCGGATACTACATCAAACACAAAAACAAGTTAAGGATTTAAAGAGAGAGAGAGAGAGAGAGAGAGAGAGAGAGAGAGAGAGAGAGAGAGAGAGAGAGAGAGAGAGAGAGAGAGAGAGACTGACTGACAGACAATGAGAGAGAGAGAAGATCAATAACCATTATTAACTTATAGCAATCAATCAAATAACAGAAATTGGAATACATCTCGTTGCAGTTTGAGAGAGAGAGAGAGAGAGAGAGAGAGAGAGAGAGAGAGAGAGAGAGAGAGAGAGAGAGAGAGAGAGAGAGAGAGAGAGACTGACTGACTGACTGACTGACTGACTGACAGACAATGAGAGAGAGAGAGAGAGAGAGAGAGAGAGAGAGAGAGAGAGAGAGAGAGAGAGAGAGAGAGAGAGAGAGAGAGAAGATCAATAACCATTATTAACTTATAGCAATCAACCAAATAACAAAAATTGGAATACATCTCGTTGCAGTTTTCAGCTGAAGCTCGTCGTAGTGTTGGCTAGTAGTATAAAGTGAGTGACGATTTGTTCTTCTCCGTCTAGGCACAAAGTCTTTCATTCCGTATTCCCATACTCACTATCTACAGTAACTTAGCAGCACATGAAGCAGGTCAGCCTCTATTCAAATCCATATCTTCAGTCTCAGTGTACTTTGCAGTTGAAGTCCACAGTAGTGTGAGGGCCCTATAATGTAGGAATGTTAGAAAAAAATATACATTATAGTTTTATTTGTCAAATCCTAATGAAATTTATGTCATTGGAAAGAGCTCGAAATGACCTTAAAAATGATACTACATTTATCCAAATTAAGAACGTTACGACGTTTTGAAATGACAGACTTTTTTTTACATGAGCTATATAAGAAAAAGTTGATCACGGTTTGGAGGAATCTGAACTTCAAAGACTTATAGTATAATGTATGAACTATTCTTCTCCATCAAAGATACGTACTGTGTTTCCATTCTCCTGGGCCTGTATTCACGTTGAGATAGCATGAGACTTAGCATCATGCTAACTTAGAAGCTCTTCCAAAAGTCCTATTAAATCCTATAGGACATAGGAAGAGCTTCTAAGTTAGCATCATGCTAAGTCTCATGCTATCTCAACGTGAATACAGGCCCAGGTCTCTAGTAACCTAGCCTCTGAATCAGGTCAGCCTCTGAATCAGCCTGTTCTTATGTTATATTTCAGCCCCACTACATTGACCAGCTCGCCTAAGTAGTGTTCGCCCTATTAGTGACGATGTATTCTTCTCCGTCTCAGACACGTAGTCTTTCTATCTGTGATCTCGTTTGCCTGACTTCAACTTAGTATTTGAATCAGTCTATTCCAGTCTCCAGTATCATTGTTTTTCCCAGAAGAAATTCACCATAGTGTGCAATGTGATGATTGTTTTTCTACCAAAGGTATAATGTATTTCCGTTTCTTTCTTCGTATCTGTAATAAAAGTCTCTGAATCAGTCTCCAGCCGCATTGTCATTTCCAGAAGAACCCCAGTGAAGCGTATAATGCGGTGAACGATCACTGTTCCTCCTTTAATTTACCGAACAAACATGGCGCCGCTGGAAATGGTGTTTTCCAAGGGCCACCACTCTGTCACACGGTCAACCAATGACGCGCCCTCTGGTGATCACTGCGACGTCTGGGTCAGCTAGAATTCTTTCCCTTGCTCTGTTTTCTTGCTCTCTCTCTCTCTCTCTCTCTCTCTCTCTCTCTCTCTCTCTCTCTCTCTCTCTCTCTCTCTCTCTCTCTCTCTCTCTCTCTCTCTCTCTCTCTCTCTCTCTCTCTCTCACTATATGTGTTTGATACTTTTGTATGATATAATTTGATTTGTTTATTACTATCTTACTATTATTGATAATGATGAGGAGTGTTATCCTTTGCTGTTTTTATGTTTGCATGATGTGACTTTTTTTTTTTTCTTTTTTTTCCCCTGTACTTTAAATTCCAAAATGTCCCCATCCTTATCCCCCTCTGTGCCTCTTCCCCCCATCCTCCCTCCCTTTTCTTCTCATTTCTGCATGTACATAATAATTATTTAGCTTTTTTGTTTGATTTATTTTATTTTTCCCCAGGGCTGGGTGGAAAAAAAGCATGTAACTTGCTTATCTCATGTTCCCTGGTTAAATAAAATTTCGTTTTCGTTTTCGTTTTCGTTTTCTCTCTCTCAACCTGTTTTAGACTCTCTCACGCCCCCCATCTCTCTCATGCGTGTCTGCGTCTCTCTCTCTGCTTCACTCTCTTGGGGCCTTAAGTGAGCAATACCTTTTCGTACAATGCTTTGAATAAAGGTCATTATTTGATATTATTTTGCTTATCATGTTTACTTCATGTTATTTCAGCATCGTCAATTCTTTATACTTTATACTTGTTCAATTGACCCATAAACGTTAATTGGTTTTCAAGACTCTTTGTTTCTTACATCGCTGATCATGTGACCTTTTACAGGTTTGACTAACCGCACTACGGTCACTAGGATAAAAGGAAATGTAAACTTAAAGACACACTGACCCACCACGATTAAGTCCCTTGGTTTTTTTGTGGGTAGCTGTGACCCACATAAAAATGCCCCAACTTAACTTGAGGCTGCTCTTTAAAATGATGTTTCGTTTTCAATTTGGGGGCATTTGCATGGGAGTCAAACCTGGTCAAAACAAGATTTCTTACCAGCTATAAGAGGGAAAACACGTGAAACCAGTGATTTTCACACGTGATCTGGTGGGTCTTTAAGATTTACTTCATGAGTTCGAGAGGCGAGTAGTGTTTCCCCGTGTTGCCCACTGTGTGACATGTTCCACTGGTTTGAAGGAAAAGAGAGTTGGGTAAGAGAGAGAGAGAGAGAGAGAGAGAGAGAGAGAGAGAGAGAGAGAGAGAGAGAGAGAGAGAGAGAGAGAGAGAGAGAGAGAGAGAGACAGACAGACAGACAGAGAGAGACAGAGACAGAGAAAAGATTTATTCCCTGACCAACTGACTTTTGGACCACTGATTAATCTTGTGGCCATTTCATCCACAAGCATTCTCCACAACTGTCGAACCTATGACACGAGAAGACACCCCTAGCTTAATATGGAGATGAGTGATGAGAGTCACGTGACTTATGGGGCCATTTTCATTGGCTGCTCTGGTGGAGGTTTCAATATCTTTTGGGGAAAGAGAGGCGGATGACAGAGTGTGTGACAAGTTTAGTGTCATTGAGGTGATTTGGTTGTTGTGTTTGTTGTTTGCTTGAATTGGTTGTTTTGCAGTGGTAATGGTTGCGAGAGAGAGAGAGAGAGAGAGAGAGAGAGAGAGAGAGAGAGAGAGAGAGAGAGAGAGAGAGAGAGAGAGAGAGAGACAGACAGACAGACAGACAGACAGACAGACAGACACAGACAGAGAGACAGAGAGAGACACAGAGAGAGAAGGGGATTGGGAGAGGGGGGATATGATTGCGTTATATCTGGCACAGTTTCTGGCCTGGTGTGCCAACACTGGCCCATCATAGCATTCGTAAAACACTGGTCTAGCTTTAACTTTCATCCTTTCTATTCTTAAAATGAAATCTACATAGATTTAGTCACAAGATGTATGCAGCCAATGAAAAGGTAAAACCTTTAAGGCGCTAGTACCACCTAAGCCAACACGTGTTGTGTGTTTTGTTTTTGTTATATTGCCTTCTTATTGTTTTGTTTGTGTGTAATTGGCTTTAGAATAAGAAAATACTTCAACATTGATATAGAAGAGCTTAACTTTTGCCCCCCAAAATGTGTTTGGTATATTTAGAGGCATTGCAGATATGAGAAGTGCTTTATTTACTTTGAAAATGATTGACTCAAATCTAATCATTGGAGAGCTTTCACATTTCACCCAAACAAAGAAAATGAATCGTTTTGTTGCATGAATCAAACTTTCGATTGGTAAGGTTATTAGATTATGTTCCTGCGGTTGCTCATATTGCACGAAAAACAATGTGGTTGGAAAAAAATATACACATTAAAAAAAAAGTATTTGCACAAGAGAAGCCCGATTTGAGGTTCATGCAACAGGCCACAGTGTAAAAAAAAAAAGAAGTGTGCAAAATGTGAACTCTTTATATCAATGATTAGTTTTTGATATATCATTTGCAAGCCACAAAAAGCACTGACAAATCGCAAAGTGCTTGTTAAAATTACCACTTTTTATGCCAATATCCCTGTAGTCAAGGTTAGATATAAACACAAAGTATGAAAGTAATTGCAAAAATCACTTGTGTGATAAATGTCAACCTTTTCTGCATCAGAATCAGTCACTGTAATTTGAAAATTCAACAAAAGCATTTTTGATGCCAGATAGTACAGCAAAACGATCATTCGTGATTATGATCGAAATTCATGTTGCTAGTTTTCACTGTTTCCCCATGGCAAGACGACAACATGCAAGTCACAATGTTATTATTACTAGCGCATCACTGTGTTGCCTCGGGGAAACAGTAAAAAAATAGCAACGTGAATGTTGACCACTATCATTCGATCATGCCAGTATTAGAAGTCTGTACGCATGCTCAAACTCAAAGAGGAGCTCTTCAACGGCAGGAAGATAAAGATGAGAGAATCGTGGCCCAACAATATTCTTGCTTTTTTCTTCTTCTGTGGACTCTGTCTTTTCATGCCTGAGGCAAATAGAATATACACAAACATAGAATCGGTTTAACATTGAGGTCTCTGTACGCGTGAACATTTTCCACTCTTTTCCCATGACAGCACAGTGATATGCAAGTGATCTTATGAGTGGCTGTCACCCCGTTGCCATGGGGAAAGAGTGAGCGTGTTCACGTGTATGGAGACCTTCACAAAGACGTGCTCCAATAGTTGTTCCACGGGTATGTGGTACGTGTCAGAACTGTTCCGGGGGTTGTGAAAGACTCTAAAGATAAGGACAACTTAGGACTTGTGGAATATTGATATAAACTGTCCGTTTGCAGAGGGACCAAAATGGTAGAATGGGGAACACTCACCAGGGTTTGGGTTTGGTGATCAAGGTTTGCATCTCTCTCTCTCTGTCTCTCTCTCTCTCTGTCTCTCTCTGTCTCCCCCCCTGGCAAGATTGAGTGCACTTTCACACCAAAAAACTCTGGAACTTTACCAAGACAACTAGCTTTTCGTACTGTTTGTCGTCTTTGAGTCAATGTCTAACTTTTTCGTTTTGAATCTAGTGGTCAGCATTCTGGGCATCAAGAACACCAGACGACATCCTGCAAATAAGAAGAAACTCTGTTTAACGTCCTCCGACCTGGAACAGGTACATATAGGACATTTATATATATATGTATCGGTCCTGAAGGCACTGCAACATATGAAAACCCCACTTAAATGCATCTTAAGTCCTGCAAACAACTATATCTTTTAGGCTGCTTTGTCAAAACATTATTTTGTGAAGCATATGTTTCTTCTTCTTCTTCTTCTTCTTCTTCTTCTTCTTCTTCTTCTTCTTCTTCTTCTTCTTCTTTCTGTTCTTCTTCTTCGATCGCTCAGACAGTTTTTTTGTCGACT
>CM065691.1:5611664-5636664 GCA_017654935.2 Phymorhynchus buccinoides | reverse complement strand
GATATGTATAGTTAGGTGGGCTTCGTTGTGGCTTAGCGTTGATATGTATAGTTAGGTGGGCTTCGTTGTGGCTTAGCGTTGATTTGTATTGTTAGGTGGGCTTCGTTGTGGCTTAGCGTTGATATGTATTGTTAGGTGGGCTTCGTCATGGCTTAGCGTTGATATGTATAGTTAGGTGGGCTTCGTCATGGCTTAGCGTTGATATGTATAGTTAGGTGGGCTTCGTCATGGCTTAGCGTTGATATGTATAGTTAGGTGGGCTTCGTCATGGCTTAGCGTTGATATGTATAGTTAGGTGGGCTTCGTCATGGCTTAGCGTTGATATGTATAGTTAGGTGGGCTTCGTCATGGCTTAGCGTTGATATGTATAGTTAGGTGGGCTTCGTCATGGCTTAGCGTTGATATGTATAGTTAGGTGGGCTTCGTCATGGCTTAGCGTTGATATGTATAGTTAGGTGGGCTTCGTCATGGCTTAGCGTTGATATGTATAGTTAGGTGGGCTTCGTCATGGCTTAGCGTTGATATGTATAGTTAGGTGGGCTTCGTCATGGCTTAGCGTTGATATGTATAGTTAGGTGGGCTTCGTTATGGCTTAGCGTTGATATGTATTGTTAGGTGGGCTTCGTCATGGCTTAGCGTTGATATGTATAGTTAGGTGGGCTTCGTTATGGCTTAGCGTTGATATGTATAGTTAGGTGGGCTTCGTTATGGCTTAGCGTTGATATGTATAGTTAGGTGGGCTTCGTTATGGCTTAGCGTTGATATGTATAGTTAGGTGGGCTTCGTCATGGCTTAGCGTTGATATGTATAGTTAGGTGGGCTTCGTTATGGCTTAGCGTTGATATGTATAGTTAGGTGGGCTTCGTCATGGCTTAGCGTTGATATGTATAGTTAGGTGGGCTTCGTCATGGCTTAGCGTTGATATGTATAGTTAGGTGGGCTTCGTCATGGCTTAGCGTTGATATGTATAGTTAGGTGGGCTTCGTTATGGCTTAGCGTTGATATGTATAGTTAGGTGGGCTTCGTTGTGGCTTAGCGTTGATATGTATAGTTAGGTGGGCTTCGTTATGGCTTAGCGTTGATATGTATTGTTAGGTGGGCTTCGTCATGGCTTAGCGTTGATATGTATAGTTAGGTGGGCTTCGTTGTGGCTTAGCGTTGATATGCATAGTTAGGTGGGCTTCGTTATGGCTTAGCGTTGATATGTATAGTTAGGTGGGCTTCGTTGTGGCTTAGCGTTGATATGTATTGTTAGGTGGGCTTCGTTGTGGCTTAGCGTTGATATGTATAGTTAGGTGGGCTTCGTCATGGCTTAGCGTTGATATGTATAGTTAGGTGGGCTTCGTCATGGCTTAGCGTTGATATGTATAGTTAGGTGGGCTTCGTCATGGCTTAGCGTTGATATGTATAGTTAGGTGGGCTTCGTCATGGCTTAGCGTTGATATGTATAGTTAGGTGGGCTTCGTTGTGGCTTAGCGTTGATATGTATAGTTAGGTGGGCTTCGTCATGGCTTAGCGTTGATATGTATAGTTAGGTGGGCTTCGTCATGGCTTAGCGTTGATATGTATAGTTAGGTGGGCTTCGTTGTGGCTTAGCGTTGATATGTATAGTTAGGTGGGCTTCGTCATGGCTTAGCGTTGATATGTATAGTTAGGTGGGCTTCGTCATGGCTTAGCGTTGATATGTATAGTTAGGTGGGCTTCGTCATGGCTTAGCGTTGATATGTATAGTTAGGTGGGCTTCGTCTTGGCTTAGCGTTGATATGTATGTTAGATGGGCTTCGTCATGGCTTAGCGTTGATATGTATAGTTAGGTGGGCTTCGTCATGGCTTAGCGTTGATATGTATAGTTAGGTGGGCTTCGTCATGGCTTAGCGTTGATATGTATAGTTAGGTGGGCTTCGTCATGGCTTAGCGTTGATATGTATAGTTAGGTGGGCTTCGTCATGGCTTAGCGTTGATATGTATAGTTAGGTGGGCTTCGTTATGGCTTAGCGTTGATATGTATAGTTAGGTGGGCTTCGTTATGGCTTAGCGTTGATATGCATAGTTAGGTGGGCTTCGTTATGGCTTAGCGTTGATATGTATTGTTAGGTGGGCTTCGTTATGGCTTAGCGTTGATATGTATAGTTAGGTGGGCTTCGTTGTGGCTTAGCGTTGATATGTATTGTTAGGTGGGCTTCGTTGTGGCTTAGCGTTGATATGTATAGTTAGGTGGGCTTCGTCATGGCTTAGCGTTGATATGTATAGTTAGGTGGGCTTCGTCATGGCTTAGCGTTGATATGTATAGTTAGGTGGGCTTCGTCATGGCTTAGCGTTGATATGTATAGTTAGGTGGGCTTCGTCATGGCTTAGCGTTGATATGTATAGTTAGGTGGGCTTCGTCATGGCTTAGCGTTGATATGTATAGTTAGGTGGGCTTCGTCATGGCTTAGCGTTGATATGTATAGTTAGGTGGGCTTCGTCATGGCTTAGCGTTGATATGTATAGTTAGGTGGGCTTCGTCATGGCTTAGCGTTGATATGTATAGTTAGGTGGGCTTCGTCATGGCTTAGCGTTGATATGTATAGTTAGGTGGGCTTCGTCATGGCTTAGCGTTGATATGTATAGTTAGGTGGGCTTCGTTATGGCTTAGCGTTGATATGTATAGTTAGGTGGGCTTCGTCATGGCTTAGCGTTGATATGTATTGTTAGGTGGGCTTCGTTATGGCTTAGCGTTGATATGTATAGTTAGGTGGGCTTCGTTATGGCTTAGCGTTGATATGTATAGTTAGGTGGGCTTCGTTATGGCTTAGCGTTGATATGTATAGTTAGGTGGGCTTCGTCATGGCTTAGCGTTGATATGTATTGTTAGGTGGGCTTCGTTATGGCTTAGCGTTGATATGTATAGTTAGGTGGGCTTCGTCATGGCTTAGCGTTGATATGTATAGTTAGGTGGGCTTCGTCATGGCTTAGCGTTGATATGTATAGTTAGGTGGGCTTCGTTATGGCTTAGCGTTGATATGTATAGTTAGGTGGGCTTCGTTGTGGCTTAGCGTTGATATGTATAGTTAGGTGGGCTTCGTCATGGCTTAGCGTTGATATGTATAGTTAGGTGGGCTTCGTCATGGCTTAGCGTTGATATGTATAGTTAGGTGGGCTTCGTTATGGCTTAGCGTTGATATGTATAGTTAGGTGGGCTTCGTTATGGCTTAGCGTTGATATGTATAGTTAGGTGGGCTTCGTTATGGCTTAGCGTTGATATGTATAGTTAGGTGGGCTTCGTCATGGCTTAGCGTTGATATGTATAGTTAGGTGGGCTTCGTCATGGCTTAGCGTTGATATGTATAGTTAGGTGGGCTTCGTTATGGCTTAGCGTTGATATGTATAGTTAGGTGGGCTTCGTTATGGCTTAGCGTTGATATGTATAGTTAGGTGGGCTTCGTTATGGCTTAGCGTTGATATGTATTGTTAGGTGGGCTTCGTTGTGGCTTAGCGTTGATATGTATAGTTAGGTGGGCTTCGTCATGGCTTAGCGTTGATATGTATTGTTAGGTGGGCTTCGTTGTGGCTTAGCGTTGATATGTATAGTTAGGTGGGCTTCGTTGTGGCTTAGCGTTGATATGTATAGTTAGGTGGGCTTCGTCATGGCTTAGCGTTGATATGTATAGTTAGGTGGGCTTCGTCATGGCTTAGCGTTGATATGTATAGTTAGGTGGGCTTCGTCATGGCTTAGCGTTGATATGTATAGTTAGGTGGGCTTCGTCATGGCTTAGCGTTGATATGTATAGTTAGGTGGGCTTCGTCATGGCTTAGCGTTGATATGTATAGTTAGGTGGGCTTCGTCATGGCTTAGCGTTGATATGTATAGTTAGGTGGGCTTCGTCATGGCTTAGCGTTGATATGTATAGTTAGGTGGGCTTCGTCATGGCTTAGCGTTGATATGTATAGTTAGGTGGGCTTCGTCATGGCTTAGCGTTGATATGTATAGTTAGGTGGGCTTCGTCATGGCTTAGCGTTGATATGTATAGTTAGGTGGGCTTCGTTATGGCTTAGCGTTGATATGTATAGTTAGGTGGGCTTCGTCATGGCTTAGCGTTGATATGTATAGTTAGGTGGGCTTCGTTATGGCTTAGCGTTGATATGTATAGTTAGGTGGGCTTCGTTATGGCTTAGCGTTGATATGTATAGTTAGGTGGGCTTCGTCATGGCTTAGCGTTGATATGTATTGTTAGGTGGGCTTCGTCATGGCTTAGCGTTGATATGTATAGTTAGGTGGGCTTCGTTATGGCTTAGCGTTGATATGTGTAGTTAGGTGGGCTTCGTCATGGCTTAGCGTTGATATGTATAGTTAGGTGGGCTTCGTCATGGCTTAGCGTTGATATGTATAGTTAGGTGGGCTTCGTCATGGCTTAGCGTTGATATGTATAGTTAGGTGGGCTTCGTCATGGCTTAGCGTTGATATGTATAGTTAGGTGGGCTTCGTTGTGGCTTAGCGTTGATATGTATAGTTAGGTGGGCTTCGTCATGGCTTAGCGTTGATATGTATAGTTAGGTGGGCTTCGTCATGGCTTAGCGTTGATATGTATAGTTAGGTGGGCTTCGTCATGGCTTAGCGTTGATATGTATAGTTAGGTGGGCTTCGTTATGGCTTAGCGTTGATATGTATAGTTAGGTGGGCTTCGTCATGGCTTAGCGTTGATATGTATTGTTAGGTGGGCTTCGTTATGGCTTAGCGTTGATATGTATAGTTAGGTGGGCTTCGTTGTGGCTTAGCGTTGATATGTATTGTTAGGTGGGCTTCGTCATGGCTTAGCGTTGATATGTATAGTTAGGTGGGCTTCGTCATGGCTTAGCGTTGATATGTATAGTTAGGTGGGCTTCGTCATGGCTTAGCGTTGATATGTATTGTTAGGTGGGCTTCGTTGTGGCTTAGCGTTGATATGTATAGTTAGGTGGGCTTCGTCATGGCTTAGCGTTGATATGTATAGTTAGGTGGGCTTCGTCATGGCTTAGCGTTGATATGTATAGTTAGGTGGGCTTCGTCATGGCTTAGCGTTGATATGTATAGTTAGGTGGGCTTCGTCATGGCTTAGCGTTGATATGTATAGTTAGGTGGGCTTCGTCATGGCTTAGCGTTGATATGTATAGTTAGGTGGGCTTCGTCATGGCTTAGCGTTGATATGTATAGTTAGGTGGGCTTCGTCATGGCTTAGCGTTGATATGTATAGTTAGGTGGGCTTCGTCATGGCTTAGCGTTGATATGTATAGTTAGGTGGGCTTCGTCATGGCTTAGCGTTGATATGTATAGTTAGGTGGGCTTCGTCATGGCTTAGCGTTGATATGTATAGTTAGGTGGGCTTCGTCATGGCTTAGCGTTGATATGTATAGTTAGGTGGGCTTCGTCATGGCTTAGCGTTGATATGTATAGTTAGGTGGGCTTCGTTATGGCTTAGCGTTGATATGTATAGTTAGGTGGGCTTCGTCATGGCTTAGCGTTGATATGTATAGTTAGGTGGGCTTCGTTATGGCTTAGCGTTGATATGTATAGTTAGGTGGGCTTCGTTATGGCTTAGCGTTGATATGTATAGTTAGGTGGGCTTCGTTATGGCTTAGCGTTGATATGTATAGTTAGGTGGGCTTCGTCATGGCTTAGCGTTGATATGTATAGTTAGGTGGGCTTCGTTATGGCTTAGCGTTGATATGTATAGTTAGGTGGGCTTCGTCATGGCTTAGCGTTGATATGTATAGTTAGGTGGGCTTCGTCATGGCTTAGCGTTGATATGTATAGTTAGGTGGGCTTCGTTATGGCTTAGCGTTGATATGTATAGTTAGGTGGGCTTCGTTGTGGCTTAGCGTTGATATGTATAGTTAGGTGGGCTTCGTTGTGGCTTAGCGTTGATATGTATTGTTAGGTGGGCTTCGTCATGGCTTAGCGTTGATATGTATAGTTAGGTGGGCTTCGTTATGGCTTAGCGTTGATATGTATAGTTAGGTGGGCTTCGTCATGGCTTAGCGTTGATATGTATAGTTAGGTGGGCTTCGTCATGGCTTAGCGTTGATATGTATAGTTAGGTGGGCTTCGTCATGGCTTAGCGTTGATATGTATAGTTAGGTGGGCTTCGTTATGGCTTAGCGTTGATATGTATAGTTAGGTGGGCTTCGTTATGGCTTAGCGTTGATATGTATTGTTAGGTGGGCTTCGTTGTGGCTTAGCGTTGATATGTATAGTTAGGTGGGCTTCGTCATGGCTTAGCGTTGATATGTATTGTTAGGTGGGCTTCGTTGTGGCTTAGCGTTGATATGTATTGTTAGGTGGGCTTCGTCATGGCTTAGCGTTGATATGTATAGTTAGGTGGGCTTCGTTGTGGCTTAGCGTTGATATGTATAGTTAGGTGGGCTTCGTCATGGCTTAGCGTTGATATGTATAGTTAGGTGGGCTTCGTCATGGCTTAGCGTTGATATGTATAGTTAGGTGGGCTTCGTCATGGCTTAGCGTTGATATGTATAGTTAGGTGGGCTTCGTCATGGCTTAGCGTTGATATGTATAGTTAGGTGGGCTTCGTCATGGCTTAGCGTTGATATGTATAGTTAGGTGGGCTTCGTCATGGCTTAGCGTTGATATGTATAGTTAGGTGGGCTTCGTCATGGCTTAGCGTTGATATGTATAGTTAGGTGGGCTTCGTCATGGCTTAGCGTTGATATGTATAGTTAGGTGGGCTTCGTCATGGCTTAGCGTTGATATGTATAGTTAGGTGGGCTTCGTCATGGCTTAGCGTTGATATGTATAGTTAGGTGGGCTTCGTTATGGCTTAGCGTTGATATGTATAGTTAGGTGGGCTTCGTCATGGCTTAGCGTTGATATGTATAGTTAGGTGGGCTTCGTTATGGCTTAGCGTTGATATGTATAGTTAGGTGGGCTTCGTCATGGCTTAGCGTTGATATGTATAGTTAGGTGGGCTTCGTTATGGCTTAGCGTTGATATGTATAGTTAGGTGGGCTTCGTCATGGCTTAGCGTTGATATGTATAGTTAGGTGGGCTTCGTCATGGCTTAGCGTTGATATGTATAGTTAGGTGGGCTTCGTCATGGCTTAGCGTTGATATGTATAGTTAGGTGGGCTTCGTTATGGCTTAGCGTTGATATGTATAGTTAGGTGGGCTTCGTTGTGGCTTAGCGTTGATATGTATAGTTAGGTGGGCTTCGTTGTGGCTTAGCGTTGATATGTATAGTTAGGTGGGCTTCGTCATGGCTTAGCGTTGATATGTATAGTTAGGTGGGCTTCGTTGTGGCTTAGCGTTGATATGTATAGTTAGGTGGGCTTCGTTATGGCTTAGCGTTGATATGTATAGTTAGGTGGGCTTCGTTGTGGCTTAGCGTTGATATGTATAGTTAGGTGGGCTTCGTCATGGCTTAGCGTTGATATGTATAGTTAGGTGGGCTTCGTTATGGCTTAGCGTTGATATGTATAGTTAGGTGGGCTTCGTCATGGCTTAGCGTTGATATGTATAGTTAGGTGGGCTTCGTCATGGCTTAGCGTTGATATGTATAGTTAGGTGGGCTTCGTCATGGCTTAGCGTTGATATGTATAGTTAGGTGGGCTTCGTCATGGCTTAGCGTTGATATGCATAGTTAGGTGGGCTTCGTCATGGCTTAGCGTTGATATGTATAGTTAGGTGGGCTTCGTCATGGCTTAGCGTTGATATGTATAGTTAGGTGGGCTTCGTCATGGCTTAGCGTTGATATGTATAGTTAGGTGGGCTTCGTCATGGCTTAGCGTTGATATGTATAGTTAGGTGGGCTTCGTCATGGCTTAGCGTTGATATGTATAGTTAGGTGGGCTTCGTCATGGCTTAGCGTTGATATGTATAGTTAGGTGGGCTTCGTCATGGCTTGGCTTAGGTGGGCTTCGTTGGCTTAGCGTTGATATGTATAGTTAGGTGGGCTTCGTTATGGCTTAGCGTTGATATGTATAGTTAGGTGGGCTTCGTCATGGCTTAGCGTTGATATGTATAGTTAGGTGGGCTTCGTCATGGCTTAGCGTTGATATGTATAGTTAGGTGGGCTTCGTCATGGCTTAGCGTTGATATGTATAGTTAGGTGGGCTTCGTCATGGCTTAGCGTTGATATGTATAGTTAGGTGGGCTTCGTCATGGCTTAGCGTTGATATGTATAGTTAGGTGGGCTTCGTCATGGCTTAGCGTTGATATGTATAGTTAGGTGGGCTTCGTCATGGCTTAGCGTTGATATGTATAGTTAGGTGGGCTTCGTCATGGCTTAGCGTTGATATGTATAGTTAGGTGGGCTTCGTCATGGCTTAGCGTTGATATGTATAGTTAGGTGGGCTTCGTCATGGCTTAGCGTTGATATGTATAGTTAGGTGGGCTTCGTCATGGCTTAGCGTTGATATGTATAGTTAGGTGGGCTTCGTCATGGCTTAGCGTTGATATGTATAGTTAGGTGGGCTTCGTCATGGCTTAGCGTTGATATGTATAGTTAGGTGGGCTTCGTTGTGGCTTAGCGTTGATATGTATAGTTAGGTGGGCTTCGTCATGGCTTAGCGTTGATATGTATAGTTAGGTGGGCTTCGTTATGGCTTAGCGTTGATATGTATAGTTAGGTGGGCTTCGTCATGGCTTAGCGTTGATATGTATAGTTAGGTGGGCTTCGTTATGGCTTAGCGTTGATATGTATAGTTAGGTGGGCTTCGTCATGGCTTAGCGTTGATATGTATAGTTAGGTGGGCTTCGTCATGGCTTAGCGTTGATATGTATAGTTAGGTGGGCTTCGTCATGGCTTAGCGTTGATATGTATAGTTAGGTGGGCTTCGTCATGGCTTAGCGTTGATATGTATAGTTAGGTGGGCTTCGTCATGGCTTAGCGTTGATATGTATAGTTAGGTGGGCTTCGTCATGGCTTAGCGTTGATATGTATAGTTAGGTGGGCTTCGTCATGGCTTAGCGTTGATATGTATAGTTAGGTGGGCTTCGTTATGGCTTAGCGTTGATATGTATAGTTAGGTGGGCTTCGTCATGGCTTAGCGTTGATATGTATAGTTAGGTGGGCTTCGTCATGGCTTAGCGTTGATATGTATAGTTAGGTGGGCTTCGTCATGGCTTAGCGTTGATATGTATAGTTAGGTGGGCTTCGTCATGGCTTAGCGTTGATATGTATAGTTAGGTGGGCTTCGTCATGGCTTAGCGTTGATATGTATAGTTAGGTGGGCTTCGTCATGGCTTAGCGTTGATATGTATAGTTAGGTGGGCTTCGTCATGGCTTAGCGTTGATATGTATAGTTAGGTGGGCTTCGTCATGGCTTAGCGTTGATATGTATAGTTAGGTGGGCTTCGTCATGGCTTAGCGTTGATATGTATAGTTAGGTGGGCTTCGTATGGCTTAGCGTTGATATGTATAGTTAGGTGGGCTTCGTCATGGCTTAGCGTTGATATGTATAGTTAGGTGGGCTTCGTCATGGCTTAGCGTTGATATGTATAGTTAGGTGGGCTTCGTCATGGCTTAGCGTTGATATGTATAGTTAGGTGGGCTTCGTCATGGCTTAGCGTTGATATGTATAGTTAGGTGGGCTTCGTTGTGGCTTAGCGTTGATATGTATAGTTAGGTGGGCTTCGTCATGGCTTAGCGTTGATATGTATTGTTAGGTGGGCTTCGTCATGGCTTAGCGTTGATATGTATAGTTAGGTGGGCTTCGTCATGGCTTAGCGTTGATATGTATAGTTAGGTGGGCTTCGTCATGGCTTAGCGTTGATATGTATAGTTAGGTGGGCTTCGTCATGGCTTAGCGTTGATATGTATAGTTAGGTGGGCTTCGTCATGGCTTAGCGTTGATATGTATAGTTAGGTGGGCTTCGTTATGGCTTAGCGTTGATATGTATAGTTAGGTGGGCTTCGTCATGGCTTAGCGTTGATATGTATAGTTAGGTGGGCTTCGTCATGGCTTAGCGTTGATATGTATAGTTAGGTGGGCTTCGTCATGGCTTAGCGTTGATATGTATAGTTAGGTGGGCTTCGTTATGGCTTAGCGTTGATATGTATAGTTAGGTGGGCTTCGTCATGGCTTAGCGTTGATATGTATAGTTAGGTGGGCTTCGTCATGGCTTAGCGTTGATATGTATAGTTAGGTGGGCTTCGTCATGGCTTAGCGTTGATATGTATAGTTAGGTGGGCTTCGTCATGGCTTAGCGTTGATATGTATAGTTAGGTGGGCTTCGTCATGGCTTAGCGTTGATATGTATAGTTAGGTGGGCTTCGTCATGGCTTAGCGTTGATATGTATAGTTAGGTGGGCTTCGTCATGGCTTAGCGTTGATATGTATAGTTAGGTGGGCTTCGTCATGGCTTAGCGTTGATATGTATAGTTAGGTGGGCTTCGTCATGGCTTAGCGTTGATATGTATAGTTAGGTGGGCTTCGTCATGGCTTAGCGTTGATATGTATAGTTAGGTGGGCTTCGTCATGGCTTAGCGTTGATATGTATAGTTAGGTGGGCTTCGTCATGGCTTAGCGTTGATATGTATAGTTAGGTGGGCTTCGTCATGGCTTAGCGTTGATATGTATAGTTAGGTGGGCTTCGTCATGGCTTAGCGTTGATATGTATAGTTAGGTGGGCTTCGTTATGGCTTAGCGTTGATATGTATTGTTAGGTGGGCTTCGTCATGGCTTAGCGTTGATATGTATAGTTAGGTGGGCTTCGTCATGGCTTAGCGTTGATATGTATAGTTAGGTGGGCTTCGTCATGGCTTAGCGTTGATATGTATAGTTAGGTGGGCTTCGTCATGGCTTAGCGTTGATATGTATAGTTAGGTGGGCTTCGTCATGGCTTAGCGTTGATATGTATAGTTAGGTGGGCTTCGTCATGGCTTAGCGTTGATATGTATAGTTAGGTGGGCTTCGTCATGGCTTAGCGTTGATATGTATAGTTAGGTGGGCTTCGTTGTGGCTTAGCGTTGATATGTATAGTTAGGTGGGCTTCGTTATGGCTTAGCGTTGATATGTATAGTTAGGTGGGCTTCGTCATGGCTTAGCGTTGATATGTATAGTTAGGTGGGCTTCGTCATGGCTTAGCGTTGATATGTATAGTTAGGTGGGCTTCGTTATGGCTTAGCGTTGATATGTATAGTTAGGTGGGCTTCGTCATGGCTTAGCGTTGATATGTATAGTTAGGTGGGCTTCGTCATGGCTTAGCGTTGATATGTATAGTTAGGTGGGCTTCGTCATGGCTTAGCGTTGATATGTATAGTTAGGTGGGCTTCGTCATGGCTTAGCGTTGATATGTATAGTTAGGTGGGCTTCGTCATGGCTTAGCGTTGATATGTATAGTTAGGTGGGCTTCGTCATGGCTTAGCGTTGATATGTATAGTTAGGTGGGCTTCGTCATGGCTTAGCGTTGATATGTATAGTTAGGTGGGCTTCGTCATGGCTTAGCGTTGATATGTATAGTTAGGTGGGCTTCGTTATGGCTTAGCGTTGATATGTATAGTTAGGTGGGCTTCGTTGTGGCTTAGCGTTGATATGTATAGTTAGGTGGGCTTCGTCATGGCTTAGCGTTGATATGTATAGTTAGGTGGGCTTCGTCATGGCTTAGCGTTGATATGTATAGTTAGGTGGGCTTCGTCATGGCTTAGCGTTGATATGTGTAGTTAGGTGGGCTTCGTCATGGCTTAGCGTTGATATGTATAGTTAGGTGGGCTTCGTCATGGCTTAGCGTTGATATGTATAGTTAGGTGGGCTTCGTCATGGCTTAGCGTTGATATGTATAGTTAGGTGGGCTTCGTCATGGCTTAGCGTTGATATGTATAGTTAGGTGGGCTTCGTCATGGCTTAGCGTTGATATGTATAGTTAGGTGGGCTTCGTTATGGCTTAGCGTTGATATGTATAGTTAGGTGGGCTTCGTCATGGCTTAGCGTTGATATGTATAGTTAGGTGGGCTTCGTTATGGCTTAGCGTTGATATGTATAGTTAGGTGGGCTTCGTCATGGCTTAGCGTTGATATGTATAGTTAGGTGGGCTTCGTTATGGCTTAGCGTTGATATGTATAGTTAGGTGGGCTTCGTCATGGCTTAGCGTTGATATGTATTGTTAGGTGGGCTTCGTCATGGCTTAGCGTTGATATGTATAGTTAGGTGGGCTTCGTTGTGGCTTAGCGTTGATATGTATAGTTAGGTGGGCTTCGTCATGGCTTAGCGTTGATATGTATTGTTAGGTGGGCTTCGTTGTGGCTTAGCGTTGATATGTATAGTTAGGTGGGCTTCGTCATGGCTTAGCGTTGATATGTATAGTTAGGTGGGCTTCGTCATGGCTTAGCGTTGATATGTATAGTTAGGTGGGCTTCGTCATGGCTTAGCGTTGATATGTGTAGTTAGGTGGGCTTCGTTGATGGCTTAGCGTTGATATGTATAGTTAGGTGGGCTTCGTCATGGCTTAGCGTTGATATGTATAGTTAGGTGGGCTTCGTCATGGCTTAGCGTTGATATGTATAGTTAGGTGGGCTTCGTCATGGCTTAGCGTTGATATGTATAGTTAGGTGGGCTTCGTCATGGCTTAGCGTTGATATGTATAGTTAGGTGGGCTTCGTCATGGCTTAGCGTTGATATGTATAGTTAGGTGGGCTTCGTCATGGCTTAGCGTTGATATGTATAGTTAGGTGGGCTTCGTCATGGCTTAGCGTTGATATGTATAGTTAGGTGGGCTTCGTTATGGCTTAGCGTTGATATGTATAGTTAGGTGGGCTTCGTTATGGCTTAGCGTTGATATGTATAGTTAGGTGGGCTTCGTCTTATGGCTTAGCGTTGATATGTATAGTTAGGTGGGCTTCGTAATGGCTTAGCGTTGATATGTATAGTTAGGTGGGCTTCGTCATGGCTTAGCGTTGATATGTATTGTTAGGTGGGCTTCGTCATGGCTTAGCGTTGATATGTATTGTTAGGTGGGCTTCGTCATGGCTTAGCGTTGATATGTATAGTTAGGTGGGCTTCGTCATGGCTTAGCGTTGATATGTATAGTTAGGTGGGCTTCGTCATGGCTTAGCGTTGATATGTATAGTTAGGTGGGCTTCGTTATGGCTTAGCGTTGATATGTATAGTTAGGTGGGCTTCGTCATGGCTTAGCGTTGATATGTATAGTTAGGTGGGCTTCGTCATGGCTTAGCGTTGATATGTATAGTTAGGTGGGCTTCGTCATGGCTTAGCGTTGATATGTATAGTTAGGTGGGCTTCGTTATGGCTTAGCGTTGATATGTATAGTTAGGTGGGCTTCGTCATGGCTTAGCGTTGATATGTATAGTTAGGTGGGCTTCGTCATGGCTTAGCGTTGATATGTATAGTTAGGTGGGCTTCGTCATGGCTTAGCGTTGATATGTATAGTTAGGTGGGCTTCGTCATGGCTTAGCGTTGATATGTATAGTTAGGTGGGCTTCGTCATGGCTTAGCGTTGATATGTATAGTTAGGTGGGCTTCGTCATGGCTTAGCGTTGATATGTATAGTTAGGTGGGCTTCGTCATGGCTTAGCGTTGATATGTGTAGTTAGGTGGGCTTCGTCATGGCTTAGCGTTGATATGTATAGTTAGGTGGGCTTCGTCATGGCTTAGCGTTGATATGTGTAGTTAGGTGGGCTTCGTCATGGCTTAGCGTTGATATGTGTAGTTAGGTGGGCTTCGTTATGGCTTAGCGTTGATATGTATAGTTAGGTGGGCTTCGTTATGGCTTAGCGTTGATATGTATAGTTAGGTGGGCTTCGTCATGGCTTAGCGTTGATATGTATAGTTAGGTGGGCTTCGTCATGGCTTAGCGTTGATATGTATAGTTAGGTGGGCTTCGTTATGGCTTAGCGTTGATATGTATAGTTAGGTGGGCTTCGTCATGGCTTAGCGTTGATATGTATAGTTAGGTGGGCTTCGTTATGGCTTAGCGTTGATATGTATAGTTAGGTGGGCTTCGTCATGGCTTAGCGTTGATATGTATAGTTAGGTGGGCTTCGTTATGGCTTAGCGTTGATATGTATAGTTAGGTGGGCTTCGTCATGGCTTAGCGTTGATATGTATAGTTAGGTGGGCTTCGTCATGGCTTAGCGTTGATATGTATAGTTAGGTGGGCTTCGTCATGGCTTAGCGTTGATATGTATTGTTAGGTGGGCTTCGTCATGGCTTAGCGTTGATATGTATTGTTAGGTGGGCTTCGTCATGGCTTAGCGTTGATATGTATAGTTAGGTGGGCTTCGTCATGGCTTAGCGTTGATATGTATAGTTAGGTGGGCTTCGTTATGGCTTAGCGTTGATATGTATAGTTAGGTGGGCTTCGTCATGGCTTAGCGTTGATATGCATAGTTTTTGGGCTTCGTTATGGCTTAGCGGGGATATGTGTAGTTAGGTGGGCTTCGTCATGGCTTAGCGGGGATATGTGTAGTTAGGTGGGCTTCGTCATGGCTTAGCGTTGATATGCATAGTTAGGTGGGCTTCGTTATGGCTTAGCGGGGATATGTGTAGTTAGGTGGGCTTCGTCATGGCTTAGCGGGGATGTGTATAGTTAGGTGGGCTTCGTTATGGCTTGTGTGTGTGCGCGCGCGCGCGCGTGTGTGTGTGTGTATGTATGTATGTGTGACATTTTTGTATAAGAAAACAACACTAAACCATCACCACAAATGTCTATCGTAGTAGTTCACACAAACGAAAATATGAAAGAGAGTTTGGAAATAAATAAATAAAGAAAAAAACAGGACCGCCTTTACAACAACAACAACTAAAATGAAAAAAGAGAAGAAAAGAAAAAAAAAGAAAAAAAAGAGAAAAGAAAACAAAAGACAAATAAATAGTAAAGGGGATGGTGGATGGAAAAACAAAGTAGGCTTCGTACGTTGGTGCGGGGCAGTGGGGGGCTTTCGTGCAAACAGTTCCCCGCCTTCTGGAAGTTATGTGCTTGTGACTTCCTCTATGCATCTATCACTCTCTTTGACTGCCTTTTCCCGTTGATTTCTGTCATCTACTATCTTTCTGAATTACTGGGGAAAAAATCTTCTTATTAATGTTCTCCTTTGAGCTCAGAAATCGGAATGTGTCGGCTGAATGCAGCGGGGAGACCAGTGAAAACTGAAAACCGGACACATGCATACCTTACCCATTATGGCCTTATAAGGCATAGGAACGCAAAAAAGAAAAAGAAGAAGGACAAGTATGTTGTTAGTGTAACCTGTCAGTGGCGCTCGGCTTACGCTCGGCGAAAGCGGGTGGGTGTGGGTGAGTAGTGAGACAGTAGGGAGGTAGGTTGGTTGGTAGGTAATTAGGTATTAGGTAGTAGGTACTTTATAGTCACATAGGCGTCTCTGTGAAATTCGGGTTGCTCCCATCTGGAGAGCGCGTCGCAGCCAGAGGTTTTTAAAAAACACATTTAACGCGATTTTTGTGTGACTGATGACGGTGTGTGTGTGTGTGTGTGTGTGTGTGTGTGTGTGTGTGTGTGTGTGTGTGTGTGTGTGTGTAAATTTTGACCAAATTACAACTTTTTCGTTGCCACTGGGTTTAACGTATGCTAAGTGCATGGGCATACGGGACCTCGGTTTATCGTCTCATACGAAAGAATCCACGTTCAGACCGTAAGGCCTAGTGCAAAGTGAGAGGAAAAATCCCCTGTACCCAGGTTCGAACTCGGGTTTACTTGACACGAAGCGAACGCGCTACCACTGTGCCACGCTGACCGAGAGAGTGGGAATGTACTGTGGCCAAGGCTTCTCAACTATGAACAAATATTAGCCCAGTCTACCGGATTAGCAGCTGCTCCCTCTGCTAAATCATAGGTCTACGAAAACGAAAGACGGGTGCACGGGTAGTTGTCACTGTGTATTTGTTTACAGCACTATAACCAGTAAACTGACCACAGGTTTCCAGCGCGGAATGCACCTGCCTAAACCTTCAGTAGAAACAGTGGTGCTGCCTCACTGGTACTGCTGCTGGTGCTAGTGATGCTGCCGACACAGTGCTAGCACAGTCACAGCCTCTGTACTGTTTTCTGAAGGACACACACACACGCACGCACGCACGCACACGTGCACACACGCACATACGCACGCACGCACGCACGCACGCACGCACACACGCACACACACACACGCACGCACGCACACATACACACTCACACACACTTACACGCACACACACGCCCCCCCCCCCCCCCACACACACACACACACGCACGCACACATACACACTCACACACACACACGCACACACACACCCCCCCCCCCCCCCCCCCCCCCACACACACACACACACTTACACGCACACACACGCATTACTCCACCCACGCAGTCCACAGATAACACAAACTCTGGAGGTTTGACGGAGCACAAACACCAACCCGACAGAACCGATCTTTCAACTGAAATTAGTTTGTTCCCGGGAACTTAAACAATCAATAAGGGGGTATTAGAGAAATCGACAATAATCTGTTTGCCTTTCAAAGAGACTTCCTCTGTGGTTTTGAACTGAGAAATGGACAGCTGAGTTGAGGTAGGCGGCTTAGTCGATCGCCTGTCATCGCAGAGTTAGCTACTTTGATAGTGTGTCACTTAGCAGTTAGATTTTTTGAGAGCCTATCACTTTGCAGTTAGCTACTTTGATAGTGTGTCGCTTTTTAGTTAGCAAGCTTGACGGCTCGTCATTTTCCCCAAAGGACATAGCTGCTTAGGAGGTCAATTGGCAATGTCCAACAGTCCGAAAATGTTTTGAGTCAGTAAGGGGTTTATGCTGCTCACAAAAAGTAGGGGATATTGACTCTGCAATATCACCATGGGTTCAATAGCCAGACCATAAGTTTAATGTCACGTGACAATGAATGTTCAGCCTTCTTGGCTGTAAAATCGAAAACAAAAATTCATTTTAAAATGTTACGTGACTGCCACAGGCGATAAACATCAATGGGTGTGTTATTCGAAATCGCAAAACATCTTTACACAGTTGACAGGTTGTTAAGCCACTGTTTGCTACCAGACATTCAAGGCAATGCTTTCTCATGCTCTGGAACAGTCTCCTGAAGATGTTCTGGAGGATTCATGTTTCTTCCCCGGCGTCCCTAGATCCTCTTACGACGCCAGCGTTGGGCAGATTTCATTCTCCAAAATGACAATTCGCGTCTCCACTGAGCACTTTTTGTGCAAGATCACCATCAATGGAACCCAGACCTTCTCATGGCCTACAATGTCCCCTGACCATTTTCAATCAGATGTCTTGCGATGCCTTGCAGGAAGCCGTGGTCTAGCACGCCTTCAACTGTTTTATGATTGTTGTGACTTTGGGACATTGCACCCATTGATGTCCGTCTTCTCTGGCAATCACGTGATGTTTCCAAATTGATTTTAGTCTTTGCTTTTATTTTCAATGAATAACACTTTTGTTTTCTAATTGAATAGAACTTGTAATTTCGCCATTGAACCCACGGTGATCTTACAAAACACACAATATCCCCTGCTTTGTGTGAGCAGTAGGTATAGAATATTTCAAATGGTTCCCCATACCAGTTTGTTGACAGATACCGTAGGAATAAAAAAAATCTAAATATTTTGCAAAATCAAGTACATCAACTCTGCTGCTAAAATAACAGTGCTGGGTTTCCGTAAATTGTTGAATGATATACTTACGGTTCAAAGATGTAGAGAACGGGTGTAGGATTGTGTCTTGGCTAACTAAATCTTGCTTTGTTTGCATGACACACCAGTGACACACATTATTAGGAAATAGTCAAGTGAAACCGGTTTACAAATTGGATCACATTTATGCTTATGCGCTTGGGCGCGCACACGTATACATGCACGCACGCATGTACACGGAGAGAGAGAGAGAGAGAGAGAGAGAGAGAGAGAGAGAGAGAGAGAGAGAGAGAGAGAGAGAGAGAGAGAGAGAGAGAGAGAGAGAGACAGACAGATAGACAGAGAGAGAGAGAGAGAGGGGGGTGGGGGGACAGAGACGAGACAGAGACACAAAGAGAGAGACAGAGAGAGACAGAGACAGAGACGAAGAACACGTGAGTGCGCCGATAAAGCATCCCGCTGAGTAAAGAAGTTAACCCCTTTAGCTGGCCTCTGTTCGATAATCAATGCCCACAACACTGTCTAATCTGTCACCACGGACCATTGCCTAGGCACAGCGATCTGGTACACATGGAACCATTTGTGTCCCACAAAACCTCTGGTTTTCTTACGACAATAACAACTTTGTTCTTGTTCTTGTTCTTGTTCATGGAACGCTCTGACGAAGAAAACCCTTGCTCGCACACAGCACGTTGTCGTTGTCATTTTCAGAAACGGATGTACTTTCAGTTTTATAAGAAAATATGGAATGAGGGTCTGTGAGTCTCTCTCTCTCTCTCTCTCTCTCTCTCTCTCTCTCTCTCTCTCTCTCTCTCTCTCTCTCTCTCTCTCTCTCTCTCTCTCTCTCTCTCTCTCTCTCTCTCTCTCTCTCTCTCTCTCTCTCTCTCTCTCTCTCTCTCTCTCTCTCTCTCTCCTCTCTCTCTCTCTCTCTCTCTCTCTCTCTCTCTCTCTCTCTCTCTCTCTCTCTCTCTCTCTCTCTCTCTTCTCTCTCTCTCTCTCTCTCTCTCTCTCTCTCTCTCTCTCTCTCTCTCTCTCTCTCTCTCTCTCTCTCTCTCTCTCTCTCTCTCTCTCTCTCTCTCTCTCTCTCTCTCTCTCTCTCTCTCTCTCCTCCTCTCTCCCCTCTCTCTCCCAAAGTCTCCCCCCCCCCCCCAAAGGATTGGGTTTTATTTTCCCGTGTGTATGCGCTTACGTCACACATTTTGAATGTTAATAATGAGTATAGTTAATAATAATAGGTTTGATTTTGTTATTGATGTGTTACAATATAGGGATGTTTTTTGCATGCTTTACATTACTTTGTATGTGTTTATTTTCGTTTTCCATTTTGTACTTTTATAAATGTATTCTGTCCAGAGGGCTGGATGTAAAAAAGCATGTTATTGCTTACTCTATTACCCTCTATAAATAAAAATCAATCAATCAATCTCTCTCTCTCTCTCTCTCTCTCTCTCTCTCTCTCTCTCTCTCTCTCTCTCTCTCTCTCTCTCTCTCTCTCTCTCTCTCTCTCTCTCTCTCTCTCTTGTTTGCAAGTGCGTTTGTGTGTGTGGGGTGGTGGTGGGGGTTCATCTCAACTCTATTGGTCAAGGTTTTTTTTAATGACTGCTGGCGGTTGGGCAAGGTCCACAAAGACCCCTTTAACAAAAGACTAGGCTGTACAATGATAGTCCATGAAATCATTTACTGGACAGCTTCTCGCTGTAGTTCTGACTCCATCTTCAGACTATGGTTCCAACCATCGATCAGTGTAACCATGAGATCAACAAACAGTGAGAATCAAAAGAAGGGCGAGCCAACTGTTCTAACATTTCCATGAAATCATTTATCTCATCAAACATTACACAAAATATACGAAGTTTTGCAGGCAAAAGAAATAAGTCTGTTTTCGATATTCCAGACACACAAAAAAAGGTTAATCGCCAATAAGGAACGTGTTGTGTTGTTTTCTGTTCATATTATTTTACAATACACTGTAATATCGTTGCCTTAAGGCACATGATGACGTATGCGTGAGTTTTGCAGGCTCTTAGGCTATTCATATCTCTCTCTCTCTCTCTCTCTCTCTCTCTCTCTCTCTCTCTCTCTCTCTCTCTCTCTCTCTCTCTCTCTCTCTCTCTCTCTCTCTCTCTCTCTCTCTCTCTCTGTTCATTTATAGTATTATGTATTGCATGCTTAGAACCAAGGACAGAATGGAAGACTAGGCCCAGCCTAAATTCTTATCCTTGTAAAATAAAGTGTCTGAAATCTGAAGTCTTAAGACTCTCTCTCTCTCTCTCTCTCTCTCTCTCTCTCTCTCTCTCTCTCTCTCTCTCTCTCTCTCTCTCTATCTCTCGCTCTCTCCCTCTCTCTCTCTCTCTCTCTCTCTCCCTCCCTCCCTCTCCCTCTCTCCCTCCCTCTCTCTCTGTCTCTCTCTCTCCCTCTCCCTCTTTCTCTCTCTCTCTGCCTCTCTCTCTCTCTCTCTCTCTCTCTCTCTCTCTCTCTCTCTCTCTCTCTCTCTCTCTCTCTCTCTCTCTCTCTCTCTCTCTCTCTCTCTCTCTCTCTCTCTCTCTCTCTCTCTCTCTCTCTCTCTCTCTCTCTCTCTCTCTCTCTCTCTCTCTCTCTCTCTCTCTCTCTCTCTCTCTCTCTCTCTCTCTCTCTCTTTCCGTTTCTTTCTTCTCCCTTTGTCATTTTCATTACAGTAAGTTGACACTGCAAACGGGGCGCAAGGAAACCGTTTTTCTTCTCAGCCCAATTTTCTTTTTCCCTCTGGCGACATTTCATTCTCCCGATATTTTTTTCCAATCACCACCCACCCCACCCCACCCCAGCCCCTCTCCCCCACTTTCTTGTTTTTGTTTCCCTCCCCCGCTGTTTTTGTATCGATCGTGAGAGAGATAAAAGGTAAAGAAACAAGCGCGGATTCGCAATCGTTTGTGGCACGCCCAGTGGTCTATTTTTACCACTCCAATCATTACATACACTGAGTCGCCTCCCCTGGTTTTTCAATAATTTTATTATGTAAACCAGAATGTTATCTCTGCACCATTTCGTAACTTTTTTTATATCTTTTGGAAAACATTTAAAACTATTTATCCTACTTATGCTCATCGAAAGAAGCACCGCATACTCGTCGTGTCTGTTGCAGTGTCTGTATTACGTATGTTTATTATTTTGTACGCTTTAAAATGAAGATTCATGTGCTCTGTTCAGTATATAATTCTTTCCATACGTTAGGATTGTAGACATAGTACTGGTACTTGTGGCGGTACCATAGCCGATGAGGTTTATCCGAGGCGTGGTTACCGCCGCACATATCTATATTGTTAAAAACTCGGGACTTTACTGGTGTTGCACTGCCTCCGGGCATTGCAGCCAGTATTGTTCCCACCATCTTTGTATTTACAAATGTCCCATATGTGTCTATGACCGAGAGGACGTAAAACACCATTATTCATTATTCATTGACGCCTCACCACCATCTCAGTCTCCTTCTGTAGACACTGTGATAGAGGTTGTGCGCCACGTTATTGAAAATAACTACTTTGCCTTTGAAGGCAAAGTGTACCACCAGATGCACGGCACAGCGATGGGAACACCAGTCGCCCCTTCTGTCGCCAACCTCTTCATGGGTTGGCTGGAGGAGAAGCTAATTGCAGCCAGCCCTGTGCCCATTGACACCACCTTCTGGAAGAGATTCCTCGATAACATTCTCCTCCTGTGGATGGGGACACCGCACCAACTGGAGTTATTCAAACAACATCTGAACACGCTTCATCGCACCATCAAATTCACCATGGATGTATCTTCGGAACAACTACCTTTCCTTGACATCATGGTGAAGGTGAAGAATAACTTCCTCGAGAGTGACATGTATACAAAACCAACAGACAAGAGCCTACCTTCCCTACTCTTCCTGCCATCCTAAGCACTGCCGGGACAACATCCCCTACAGCCAGCTTCTGCGGGTACGACGCCTCTGCTCTGTAGAGCAGGACTTCGTTCTGCGAAGCCAAGAAATCTTGGATTCGCTGAAACGAAGAGGCTATAAAAAAAGCTGTCCTCACTGATGCCATGAGAAGAGTCAGGGCCGTGCCTCGGGAAGAACTTCTCAAATACAAGGATAAGAGAGAGTGCCACAGAGTTCCGTTTGTCATTACACACAATCCTGCAAATCCACCACTCAGGAGGTGGCTGAGGGAACACCAGGTGGCACTCCATCGTAGCCAGACTATGAAAAAGGTTCTCCCTGAGGTACCAGTTGTTGGAGAAAGGAACTCTAAAAGCCTGTGGAATCTTCTCATGCCATCAGCCCTTCCTCCATTCATGGACAACAGCCAGGCGCCGGGAGTTGTCAGGTGTGCCAAGGTATGTGTCACCTGTCGCGAACATCTTCAAGAGGCCACCTGTTTCTCCAGTGCTGTGACCACAGAGTCATTCCAGATCCGGCACCATATGACATGCACAACATCCAACGTGGTGTACATGTTGTATTGTCGCAAATGTCCCGGGTCGCAGTACATTGGAAAGACAGGCAACAGTCTGAAGATTCGTTTCGCTCTACACAGGCGCCACATCAGGCAAAACCAGGGAACTCTGGTGACTCGGCACTTCAATCAGCCGGACCACTGCCTGCAGGACATGAGGTGTCTCCCCATTGAAAAGCAGTTCCTGGATGACAGGAAGAGAAGGGAAGGACGAGAACAGTTCTGGGTCCGGAAACTCAGAACCGAGTATCCATCAGGCCTCAATAACAAAACCACTAAGTGAAAGAAACAGAGAAGACAAGCAAAAGATAAATTCACAAAAAGAGACACGTAGTTGTGTGTGTGTGTGTGTGTGTGTGTGTGTGTGTGTGTGTGTGTGTGTGTGTGTGTGTGTGTGTGTGTGTGTGTGTGTGTGTGTGTGTGTGTGTGTGTGTATGTGTGTGTGTGTGTGTGTGTGTGTGAAGAGAGAGAGAGAGAGAGAGAGAGAGAGAGAGAGAGAGAGAGAGAGAGAGAGAGAGAGAGAGAGAGAGAGAGAGAGAGAGAGTGCATGCAGATATGTACGTGTATGTTTGCGTTTGTATGTGTGAAGGGTTTGTTGTTTTGTGTTGTTTTTTGGGGGGAGGAGGTTATACTGTCGCTACTTTGTGATAACTAATCATGTACTTCATGTCATCTATAGTCTCAATTATTATAGCAACAAAGTCTAGGGTGGGACAAAATGAGTCTATTTTTAGTCATGAACAGAACTTTATCAATGATGACGCATGCATCAAGTGACGTACAAAGGAGAATGAATGACGTATGCACAGTTCAGTGACGTACATGGCTTGACGTAAAATACTTGAGAATGAAATATTGTAAGAATACTGTCCCCCTCTCCATCACCACCCCGTCCCCCCCCCCCCTCTCTCTCCCTCTCTCTTTCTATCTCAATCATTTTTATACAGTCGAAAAAGGTTTTAGACTGCATGCATTACTGTGTTATTGAATTGTGAATAAGGCCAATGTTTAGAGTACATTCATTTTATCATCCATGTATTAAGCTTAACTACACAAACTGCATGATTATGTTTTAAAAAAAGATATCAATATGTGTGTGTGTGTGTGTGTTTGTGTGTGTGTGTGTGTGTGTGTGTGCGCGCGCGCGCGCGCGCGGCGCGTGCGTGTGTAAGAAAAGAAACGTAAGAGCAAAGATCATTCATAACTTAACGTCAGTGTTGTTGCTATGTAGGGTCATCATTGTACATCATTATTTTGTTTGCTTACGTGTGACTCTCTTTCAACTAGTTGAGACTGTCTTTACCAGTGTGTCATTCCTGAAGAAGAGAGGACACCCTCTCGAAAGCTTGAAATTAAAATAGAACCACCACGGATTTGTTGGAGGTTTTTTTTCATTTTGTGTTTTATATATATATATATATATATATATATATATATATATATATATATATATATATATATATATAGCAGAACAAAAAAAGAATGAAAACTAACAAGAAAGAATGTAGACTATTCCCAATATTTCGGCTTTTGGCCTTGGACGCGGGACAGACAGTAGAACAAACTTGACGTAACAAATACAACACGTAACTTTTCTTGACGTCATTGTTGTGACCCACATTCTGTGTGTATAATTAGATTGTGTTGCAGTTAGTGTGTGTGTGTGTGTGTGTTTGATAATTCGTTTGGACTATTGAGTCCACATAATAAAAAAATAAAAAAATAATAATAAAAGAAAGAATCCCCCAGTACAGTCTCCTATCTCTCTCTCTCTCTCTCTCTCTCTCTCTCTCTCTCTCTCTCTCTCTCTCTCTCTCTCTCTCTCTCTCTCTCTCTCTCTCTCTCTCTCTTTCTCACTCTCTCTCTCCCTCTCTCTCACTCTCACTCTCTCTCTCATATCCATGTCCGCTCTGTCCATCTTTGTAGTTATCACTTCCAAACTATGTAGAACTAACGCCAGATGTCTTAAGACCCTTTAGTTAAGAGAGTGGGCATGTATCATGGGTAAAGCATCTTCATTATAAACAAATTCAGCATCTCCACTATGATAATGCCAAGAGAGTGAGTGTGTTACCTGGGCCAAGCGTCTCCACTATAAACAAATAAAGCATCTCCCCTAGGAACAGGTCAAGAGAGTGGATCCTGGGTAAAGCATCTCCACTATAAACAAATAACACAGCTCGATGGAGAAATAACTGCCCTCTCAGACAATTCATTAGAGAGAGTTCAGACCCAGCGGAGCCATGGTCTTCAGCTTGTCCATCCAGAACTTTTCACGACGGAGTCTGGACTCCTTGCTCTGGACAAAGACCTGTTCGAGGATGATGCATCTGACATTCTCACAGGAATGTACGGCCAAGTTGAAGTGCTCTGCCACCAGAGTCCCAGTGTTGTGCCTGATATGGGACCGGTGTAGAGTGAACCTTACGCTAACTGAGTTCTTTGTCTCTCCAACATACTGGGCGTTTCTACATAGTTCGCAGAACAGCAGGTAGATGACGTTAGTCGATCCACAGGATAGGTTCTGCCTGATGGTGAACCTCTCCCCCGTCCTGTCACTGGAGAACCCCGTGGCTTCCATCAGATGAAGACGGCAGGCAGCGCACGTCTTGGAACATCTGTGGCAGCCATGATCCACGTCACAGGGCAGGGCAGGAGGAGCTGAAGGCATCAGCAAATCTCTCAGGGATCTGCTGTTCCGTTCTCCCAGGATGGGGGGTTCAAGAGCCACTTTCCTCATCCTGGCGCTCTGGTGGAGGGTAGGCAGACTGTCCCTGAGATATTTATATTTATATATATTTATATTTATATATATATATATATATATATATATATATATATATATATATATATATATATATATATATATATATATATATATATATATATATATATATATATCAGAAAAAAAAATGAAAACTAACAAGAAAGAATGTAGACTATTCCCAATATTTCGGCTTTTGGCCTTGGACG
>CM065691.1:5594164-5609164 GCA_017654935.2 Phymorhynchus buccinoides | reverse complement strand
CGAGTTATAAACGCGCGCGATATGCGCCACTTGATCTTTTCACAAACCGCGGCGAAATGAGACCCGACCTTGGGACCAATATGTCAACAGCATCCATTCATAAACGCGCGCGATATGAGCCAATTTACATTTGCGCGGACCCAAAACGGATGCAAATTTCAACACTTTACAAAGAAACAACTGCGCGCCAGCAAGAAAACGGTTGGACAGCGGAGATTACTTTAGCGAGGATTACTTTAGCAACGTACAATATCGCGCTATTCTCTGCTATTGTCTTCCAGCTCATTGACGTTGAGTATGAGGTTAACGCGTGCGCGTGTGTGCATGGGGTGGGGGTGGGGAGTAGGGGGGCGGGGGTGGGGATGGATGGGGTGGGGGATGGTTGGGGTGGGGGGTGGAACGGGATGATAGAAGAAGATGGAAGGAGGGAGAGAGACAAAAGTAATAATATAATATTACGCGGACCCGGCGAAACCGATACTCAGTGTTACTGGTACTTGGCGTTATCGGTACTAGGCGTTACCGGTACTGGGCGTTGCGCTAGTACTTGTAAATTACAGCCAGAAGGAACTAATTGGTCTGTGATTTTCTTCTTTTTTTTCTTTCTTCTTCTTTCTGTGATTTCTTCCATCAGGTTACACTTAACGGCTTTCAGGAAATGCGGGATTTGCAAGTGTCGAATGCGGGATGTTTATACTTGTTTGGTTGGTTGTCTTGCTCTCTGTCTATTTAAATGTCTGTACCATTTGTGTTGTTGTCTCGTCTGCCTCTGTTTCTGTCCGTACGTTTCTCTGTCTGTCTGTCTGTCTGTCTCTCTCTCTCTCTCTCTCTCTCTCTCTCTCTCTCTCTCTCTCTCTCTCTCTCTACTTCTCTAACATTTTCAGGGCTTTTGTGTGTGTTGTTTCTTGATAATTAATCATTTCTAAACGCTAATGGAGTGTCGGAGAGGTCCAGCATATGCTATGCACATAATGTGCTGATACGAGGGCCTCTCAATATATTTTGCAATGTGGAGAACTAGCTAGTCCAGATTGTAGAGGTTTCCATAACTAGAACACACACACTTTGATATTCTTTCAAACCAAACCGTTATGGCACCAGTCCAGGTCGACTGGGGTATGTTAAAAATAGCGCCCTCGGCGAACTCTCGAGCATCTTCAACTTTCTGAATTTGTTCCCCCCTTCATTTACCGTCGATGGTTTGATGCAAGACGTGTGCATGCACGGGCTTTCATTCGACTGACCACACCAATTGATTGCTTAAAACTGTATTCTTTTCTCTGCCTAGATGCAATCTTTTTTCTGATATTAATAAAGTTGATTGAATGGTCAATCGACAGTTTAATCCACCAGCCGTAGATTCGAATAAACGTTGAAGACAAGTAAGGTATCACCAAGAAATCTATTCGTCATATTTTGGAATAAACGTGGGTTGTTATTGGGAGATTCAAAACATGCCAACTTTCTGCTTTTACGGTGTAGAAAGTACTCGCTTTACGGAGAGTTTGGCTAAAATGTATCACCTTTTTGCTTTGAGGAATTCGTCCTTTTCTGTGACCCGAATTTTCCTTTCAAAAGTTAAGATACGTCTTTGTTAAATTTCCATTAAGATGTTTGCCAGCAAGTAAAATGCAAGTAATTGTCTCCGTGCGTTGGCTAAATGCAGCGGGGAGACCAGTGAAAACTGAAAAGCGGACACGTACGTACCTCATCCATCCTCAAGACCATACGGTCTTGGAATGTGGATGATGAGGATGATGAGGATGATGATGATGATAAAGAATAATTTTCAATTCTTACCTTCCTTCGGCTTTTGCGTAATTGTATTTCATATTTCACTTACGTACATCTGCATACACGCATGCGCGCGCGCACACACACATTCACACGTGCGCGCGCGCACACACACATTCACACGTGCACGCGCGCACATACACACACACACGCACACACACACACACACACACACACACACACACACACACACACACACACACACACACACACACACACACACACACACCACACACACACACACACACACACACACACACACACACACACACACACACACTATCCATCCTACATCTATCCCATACTTTCACCAAATGTATGAACTACACGTACTCTTACCCGCTATCCCTATCATACATCATGTTATGGCCCGCTACACTGCATACGATTCGCTGTCAGTGCGATGCGATTGTGACGATGCGAGTCACGATTCACGTGAAATATTTCCGTCTAAAAATAATTCGCTCTATATGGTAGACCCAATGTACGAATTTTGCGTGAATCATGACTCACATCATCACAATCGCATCGCATTGACAGCGAATCGTATGTAGTGTAGCAGGCCCTTACAGGGGGGGGGGGGGGGTGGGTGGGTGAGGGTAGGGTCGTACTCCTCGCACCATTCCCTATCACTACCCCCCTCCTCCTCACCGATCAGCCCTGTTCGCCCCAGTTCTGTGGAGCACGCGTCGCTCGTGCCTGTGTTTCTCTCCCTCTCTACTTCTTCTTCTCTCTTTCTCTCTGTCTTGTCGAGGCCTGGACGAGGGCTGACTGTCTGTCAGGCTAGTCACTGGCCGGAAAAGTATGAGCTCTCTCTCTCTCTCTCTCTCTCTCTCTCTCTCTCTCTCTCTCTCTCTCTCTCTCTCTCTCTCTCTCTCTCTCTCCTGTCCTTTCCTTCCTATTCTCCCTGTATTAGGAAGAACTCCTGGTTTTCCACCCAGCTCTCACTCAGCTGCTGCTGCTACTACTGTGCCGGGTGTTTGACAGTTTCACACCATCACAACTTTGGCGAGAAAAATGAAAAACAAAGAATCTATTCTTCACGAAGTGTCCATCATGTCACTGTGATGCTGGTACATGATTGTGATCCATAGGGTATGTTGAGTGCAGGAGATTGTGAGTGTGTGTGTGTGTGTTAGATTAGTGTGGTGCAGTGGAATAGCGTTATAAACCAACAGGTGGTTGTGGAATTCGAATAGTTAGGCGGAGTGAGTTGGACAGTTGTTTTCAGTTTTGGTGACACTGGATAATCTTTTTGGAGAACCTGGTCCGTTGGTTCAAGTTGTTTTTCCTCTTATCTAGAATCTTGCATTTCGTATGGATTGTTGTGGATAAGGGATGTTATGTGTGTGAAATGTTATTTTAAAATATTTCAAATTTGTGTGTGAATTGTGGTTGGATTTATTTGTGTCAGCATATAAAAACAAAAACAAAAACCTTTACAATGCAATATTTTTTTTTTTATTCTACTCACAATCCTTCAACGGGCAAAGCCACAGGGAAAGTAAGACAGCCTTTGAAATACAGTGCTACACAATCGTGATTTATTTGTGGATTTGGTAACCAAGATTATAAATCAAATGCTACATTTTGACGTCTGGTTGAAGTAGTGTGTCTCGTCTTTCTTTCAAAGCCCTTTATACCCATCATCACTCTCCATTCTCATCGCGAATCATTCGTCCTTGAATTTGTAGATGAATATTTATCATCATTATTTTTTTGTCATTTATACCCACTGTATAAACCTTTTAGAAAATTAATTGATGTATCACGCTTGCAATTTATTAAAACAAAAGTTAGTAAGGTTTTAAATATAACTTAAAATTTCCTGTTATTTAATTAGCTAAAACTGAATATTTGAAATCTGCTGGTCTTTTGGACTGCTATGGTTTTATTTAGACTGAAATCAGTCTTCACTGTTCATTCTTGGTCAAGATTGACCAAAAGCTGAATGGTGTTCATTCTGTACTGTTTTGTTGTTGTTGTTGATAAGAATACATTGAAAAACAAACAATAAAACAATACATAACACGGATGTAACGATTTCAGATTCCGCCTACCTCAATACCACATGTATTGTTGCTAACGATGTTTTTGCTTTGATATTTTTTTGGGGGAGGGGGAGGCGGTTCTGTGCAGTGAATACTATAAAACAGATAGAATTCGGTTATTTTCCTCACTCTAATTGAACCGAAATTTAAAACGTTTTCTTAGAAAGATTCGTGTCAAATATGACCCACACTGCAACGTTTAGAGGTGGCGCATGTCAGTGAACAGTGCTCATTCTGCATTGATCTGTCAGATGCAGGACAGGCAGGTGGACAGACTGGATGACCACAATAAACTATGACCACATGTGTAGTTCATGTATTGATCACACACACACACAGAGACAGACAAATTGTCAGTAATAACAGAAAGCCCTGTGGTCCCGGGGTATGTAGCTGGATGTCACATAACACATATCACTTTGCAGTTCTCGTATTGATCACAGACAGACAGACAGACAGACAGACTGACAAATTGTCAGTAATAACAGAAAGCCCTGTGGTCCCGGGGTATGTAGCTGGATGTCACATAACACATATCACTTTGCAGTTCACGTATTGATCACAGACAGACAGATCGACAGACAGACAGACTGACAAATTGTCAGTAATAACAGAAAGCCTATGGTCCCAGGGACTGTAATCGGATGTCACATAACACATATCACTTTGTAGTTCCTGTATTGATCACAGACATACAGATTGACAGACAGACAGACAGACAGACAAATTGTTAGTAATAACAGAAAGCCTATGGTCCCAGGGACTGTAATCGGATGTCACATAACACATATCACTTTGTAGTTCCTGTATTGATCACAGACATACAGATTGACAGACAGACAGACAGACAGACAGACAGACAGACAGACAGACAGACAAATTGTCAGTAATAACAGAAAGCCATATAGTCCCGGGGTATGTAGCTGCATATCACATAACACATATCACTTTGCAGTTCTTGTATTGATCACATACAGACAGATCGACAGACAGACAGACAGACAGACAGACAGACAGACAGACAGACAGACAGACAAATTGTCAGTAATAGAAAGTCCTATGGTCCCAGGGTCTGTAACTGGATGTCACATAACACATATCACTTTGTAGTTCCTGTATTGATCACACAACAGACAGATTGACAGACAGACAGACAGACAGATTGACAGACAGACAGACAGTGATGACGGAAAACCCACAGACCACCATAGACAGTAATTGGATGCCATACGACAGCTATGTCACACTGACATCATAACATCGTGTCAGCCTCTAGTCCTTGGTTTGATCGTAGAGACAAACAAACAGACACACTGAAGACAGGAAGACAGACAGATATCACAGTGGTGTAAAATGATACCAATAGAGGGCGATGGGGCAGTAACCGTACGCCACACACCTGCTGCCATACAGTCAGATGACAATGACGTATGGCAGCGTTCGTTGTCACTCATGTATTGAGCAGACAGACAGACAAGGATGAAAGTCATGAACAAATATTTCCATGAAAAATGATTCCCATGACCACAGGATTGTAATGTGATAGCAGCCCACCACAGACAGACAGACAGAGAGACATGTGGGCAGACATATATAGACAAACAGACAGAGATGATAACTATAACAATGATTTCCATGACCACAGGATTGTATCATTGCACCAACGTACCACAGCTGTGACCCACACTTCCTGTCTTGAAAATGATATATGACAGCTTGTACCGCGATTCGTGTGTTGCTCACACACAGCGATAGACACACAGACAGAAACACACAGACAGACAGAGACACATAGACAGATAGACGGAGAGACAGATAGACACACAGACAGAAACACACAGACAGACAGAGACACAGACAAACAGAGAGACAAATAGACACACAGACAGACAGAGACACACAGACAGACAAACAGAGAGACAGATAGACACACAGACATAGAGACAGACACAGAGATAGACACACAAAAGATGACAGAGATACACGTGACCATGGGACACTTGTAATTATACACCCCATAGCAACTGAGTCACACAATCAGATGAAAATGATGTGTCCGTCGACAGTCTAGTCCCTGCGTTTATGGGACAGACTGACAGACAGACACACGGGCAGACAGATTGAGAGACAGATTGACAATGAGGACAGCGATCTGTATGACTATAGGACAGTAGTTGTACACCATAACTCAGCCCAGGCATCCATTGGCAGTGTAGTTGATGAATTGATAGGCGAGACAGACAGACAGACAGACAGAGATCAAAAAGGGATTTCTATGACCACATGGCAGTGATTTAATATCAGCTCACAGCAGCTGTGTTACTCACTCATTTTCACACTCACACCATTCACCGATGTCAGCTTGTACTGACGTATCCTGTATCGAGGAGACAGACAGACAGACAGACAGAGAGACGTGCAGAAAGATAGATTGAAAGACAGAAACACATGAACAAACAGACACCGCATGCGTACTAAAGTCACATTCATTGTTACTAATAGATATCCACAATAGCATGCTTTAATTATCACATACCTCATCAATATTAACTCCCTTCAATTTGTATACAACAATAACACTAAACGTTCGCCACAAAATAATGTCCATTGTAGTAGTTCAGACACATAAAAATGTAAGAGAGAGAGGGAGAGATAGAAAATGTGTTGGAAAAAAAGATGAGCCGCCTCAAAACAGAAAAAAAGAAAAAATCATTAAAAAAGAAGAAGAAAAGAAAATGAAAAGAAAGCCGGGGACAGTGTAGGGTTAAAAAAAAAACCTTCATTCTTATTGTCCCTTCCCCATTTCTTTTTCTCCCCCATCACCCATATTAACAAATGTCCCATATGTGCCTTAAAGCGGGTCGGAGGACGGAACATTAATTTCTTATCTGCTCTCTGTGCCGCAACATATGGGGAGGTTTATTGATACAGTACCCGTCACGCAATGGCTTGTACCCACGTGTCGTCATATCCGGCCACAAGGAGCGCTCCATAGTGTGGGAGACCGCCATCTTAGTCAGTAACTTTGTTTGAAAAATGCCCGATCGATGCTGTTTACACGTTTAAATTCTGATCGCTTCTCGGCCTTTTGGCTAAGACAGTGATTCAGGAACATACATTTTTGTTTATACCCTGGTTGGTTTGTTCAGCCCGTCGTACATGGCGAAAGCCGATACGCGACGTTAAACTGAACTTCCATCCTGTTTACACACAAATCTGACTAAGATGGCGACACTTTCGTTGGAAGGGTCGAGATGCGCACGCAGGTGGGCGGGAGCCATTCGCAACACCTGGTTTCCTACCAAACGGTAGAAGATTGGGGGTTAATATTTTGTGTGTGAACTTTGGACAGGGGAAGGAAAGTATTTTACCATAACCAAAATACAACGAAGCGGAACACACTTTGCAAGGCATATTAAATTTCGTTTTGGCAGCATCTGATGTAATTATGGGTAACGCTTTTTGGTTGGTTATTCGGTGCACCAATGCAACGGTTAAACTGGAAATGCCACTTTAAACATCTTCTTAAGGTCTTAGGGTCAATGTTGTCCACTTTGTAAATCAAAATATTCAAAAGAAAAATAATTGGGCCATAGTTATGCAATTCGTACCACTATCACGTAATTCGCACCTCCTACGTCTTTTGAATGGCGCAGCCACAAAAAGGCATTCAGGAGCCTGTTTTACATGACATCAAACTTTTGATGAGAAAATGACATAAGAATTAATTTGACGTCACAGAGACTAACTGGAACATTTAGACGAGAGAATGACCTTTTGTTAAAGCCAAGTCACGTGCATCCTATCGTTGAATTAGTGCTATAACCCCCTGGTATGACATCAGTAACTAGGTGGTACGAATTTCGTAACAGGTCTTGTAATTCGTACCTTTTGAAGGAAAAAGTATTTCTACTATTAAGCCAAAAGTACAAACATTATCCTTATAATGACATCTATAGTATATAGTTATAGCCCTCTACCAGCAATATCCATGTTGAAAGTTTTATAGCTTTTGGATTATTTGCCCTTGAGATAGAGATCTCTGTCCTTAGAAAGTATTACATCAAGAAGTGTCCCCTACACATCTGTATCTATGAAAACTTCGGGATATTCCTGGTATTGCAGTACCTCCAGGATCGTCCCACTATCTTTATATTTAAACATGTTCCACATGTGCCTGTTCCAGGTCGGAGGACGTTAAACGGATTTTCATTCCTGAGTGCCGCAACCGCAAGGTCTAAGGAACCATTGTCACGATCGGTGCAGTTGTTTAGGCGCCACGAACTGGGACACATTTTGGACAGACAGACACGCACACGCACACACACACACGCACGCACACACACACACACACACACACACACACACACACACACACGCGCGCGCGCGCGCGCGCGCGCGCGCGCGCGCGCGCACGCACGCACGCACACGCACACGCACACACGCACACGCACGCACACACACACACACACAGAGAGTATGTTAGCACGTTGGACATGCATTCTTTGTTAGATTCCATTATTTTCCATTGTCCCAACTAATTAAATTAATCGTTTGTCGTTGATGGTGGTAATACAGTAACAACACAGTAGTTAATGGAACAAGAGATAGCATTGAATGGATCTTCATAAATACAGAAACATCAATACAACAAAAACGGGATCCTGACAATATACATTAAAGTGGCTAATGTAACATATTCATTGATACTTGTCCAGGTTGATTATTCTTTTTTTCTTGTCTTGTCTTTAATGCGTATGTTTATCTGTATGATAGTGTTTAGGCCTTTGTTCAGCGCTTTGAGCTCCCTGCAAAGCCCTCTATAAATAACCAGTATTTTTTTATTATTATTTGTTATTGATATGCATACTCCCCGCGTGTCAAATTGTTTTTTTCTAATAGGGTGGGTAATATTTATATTTCAGGAGGTCTACCATTAGTTAATAACTCTTTTATTACAGTTTTTATGTCTATTTTCATGATTGTTCCTGATGAGCAAGAAGTAATTTCCATTTGAACGCGAATTGCGTACACATACCATTCTCATGAGTCATACACAATAATGCACAACACACGTAATGCAGAGCGGCACAGAGGTAACGCGTTCGCCTCGTACACAATAAACCCGAGTTCGAACCTGGGTACAGGTGGTTTTTTTTCTCTCACTCTGCACTAGGCCTTACGGTCTGAACGTGGAGTCTTTCGGATGAGACGATCAACCGAAGTCCCGTGTGCCCATGCACTTAGCACACGTTAATCCCAGTGGCAACAAGTTTGGTCAAAATGTACCCACCCACCCCCCTTCCTTCATCAGTCACACAAAAACTGCAAGCAAAACAAATGGATGGCGCGCCTCTGGCTGCGACGCGCTCTCCAGGTGGGGGCGATCCGAATTTCACAGAGACGCCTCTGTGACTATAAAGTACCAAATACCAATACCAACTACACTGTGCATTTATTTCACATTAATCACCAGGTTCGTCGGGAAATCGAAATGAGCAATGAACGACAGTCAAACGAACTATGATGCCACAACTATGGTAAATATTTTAACGTCATGAGATCAGTCTGAAGCCATTGTTTTTACTAACGAAATTTGACTGTAAACACAATCATGAACTAGAGCGATAAGACGCTACATCGACCAGCCGCGCGGCAACATTTGTAACACTGACCTTGACCTTAGACCAATGACCTTCATTTTCGAACTTGGCATAGATATTCTAACTACCTATCCAGATGCACAGTTTGATGGTCTTAGCTCCTTCCGTTCAAACGCTATCGTCGTAACATAGGCGTACATACTTACACACATGTCATGCACAGTCAGGAACAAACAGACATCAGAGAAAACATTAACCATCTGTCACTCTGCGGCTGGTTGACAAAGAAACAAACAAGAAAATCATATCATGTTGAAATCGCAGAAAAAGAAGTTGTGGTTGTTTTTTTCAACCTACAATTTAGCGACAAAAGGCTACCTGACAGAATCTCGTTTGGTCATTATGTTATTATCCATAACAACAAGAAAAAGAAAGAAAGAAAAGCTTATGAAGTCAGGCTATCGTGGTTAGATGGCGTGGCTTACAGCTGAGTAGCCTGCTTGCCTTTTACTTTGCTTGATGCTATGTTGTCATGTTCAGTATTTTGTTTTCCCATCAAATAATTAACTCTGTTCGTTGCAGCCTTTCACTGGTATTTCAATAATGCCATCACCTTTTTCTGTTTTGGTTCTATCGATTTGGACATACCAGCGAGCAATTCAATTAAACCTGCATGTTAGGCGGCCCTGATTAAACAATGTCAGGGCAAAATGCAAATTCTTCACAAATGCAGTTTAAAGATATATTCGATGAAAATTTCGACGTGGTTTTTAGAAAAACAAGGAAGGCAGCAGAGTGGTTAAGACGTTCGCCTGCCAATTTCAATGCGTGAGCGACCTGTATTCAAATCCCGGCCTCGCCCTTTCTTTCTAGTTCGACGGGGAAATCGAACTGAACGTCGAGTCCTTCGGATGGGGACGTAAAGCTAGTCTGACCCGTGCGCTTTACGCACGTAAAAATCCCACGGCAGTTACAAGTCGATTAGAGCAGGGAGAAAGCCCGCTGTCTGGTATGATGAAATTGACAGCTAGATTTCCCAAGCCTCCCTCCTCCCCCTCCCGTCTCCCTGCTCAGAAATAAGTTTCTGTGACTAAAATAATTCTGCCAAATACCAGTGCCAAATACCGAAAGCGTCCGGTTTAGAACATGTTTCTGAGGAATATTCTTTCGAGACCACTGATAACTCGTAGAAAATAAGGTGACAGCACACCACCAGTTTTAATCTATGTATTTTCTATCTGCATGTATTGCAGAACATATTGTTTGTGTGATAGACAATTTGTTATCATCACAGAGTCCGTGCAAAAGCAATCTGTTCAATAGACTACACATAGACTATAGACTGAAACGCGAGTATCACAAAAGTATCAATATTTGTGCAGGCATGAAAGTAGGAACTGTTCGGGTCTTGTAGCTAGGTCATAAAACTGTGAGAGACTGCCTCGAAGAGAGAGAAACTACTGCTAAATGATGCAGCCAAGAGACAGACAACCGTGTACTACAGATTGTTGGGTTAAACATAAAGAGAAAGGAATTGTCCTAACGCTGTTATATTGCTGCTAAAGAGACAAAAACAATGTGCACTGCTGCTGCAGATAGGATAAATAACAGTAAGATCGCATGTGAATGCAGTGATCACAGACAATGAAATAGGCAGTTGCGTTATACTGATTTTCAGTGACAGGAGAGCAGATGGAATGTTTTTGCAGTCCAAATTGACAGGACTATGTGACAGTAGCCGAAAGAGATAGTTAATAGAACCGTTGTGGGGCTGTGTTGCAGTCATAAGCCACGAAAAATGTGAACTAACTAGGACCAAGAGAACTGTTTGAAACGGAAACCATGAATAAGAAATGTGTCATTGTGTGATGTAGGCCCCTAGCTACTAAAAAGGGAATGCTAGACAATTGCTGCAAAGCCAGGATTTGACGTTGGAATTCACGCTAATAGCTTTTCTGAAGATGGTATGATGGAGGGTTCTTTAAGAACAAATTCCCCAGAAAGGGGTTCTTAAAAAGGAACTGACTTTATTCTAGCTCGTGATTCAGCATTGAAAGAAAATGGTTTCTCTGACGCTGATGAAATGTTAGTCGCAATCACGTTGAAATATTACACTTTACTGCATAATACAGATGCTGACACATCGCTAAAATATCAGCGGAAACTCGAACTCTAAGCACATTACAATCCATAAATCACAGAAACAGGATAGAGCGCACGTGGTAATCGGCTTAGTTAGCCCCGCATCTCACACCATATGCATTAGACACGGGGGGTGACCTTTCACAACAGTGACTCTCTCCGGAACGTTTCGCCCCCAACTATGCCAGGCTGTGATTGGCTGGTTTGGACGCTCTCTATCGTGCGGAGTAATCCCATTGGTGGCTGGACGGTGCGGAGTAGCTGTGGTGGCGATAGTCTGGGTGTAGCTGTGCAGCGGAGCTGTGTGTCGGCTTGCTGACAGCGGAGGGATTTGTGGTCGGTGAACAGGTAAGGAGGTTTTACTCTATTTTTGTGTGGAAATATTTTAAACCCAGAAATTGCTTTTTTCTCAGATGGTTTTTATCATTGGTTGATATCAGCCAGTAGTTGTGTCCAACAGTAACACGAGAGCTGTATAGCCTTTTGTAGACGACTATTACTCTCAAACTAGGGGGTGGGGGAGCATTTTGAATGGCTGTTAGTACTGCAGTCAAAGGGATGGGTTGGCCTTTGGGGACCTTCTCCCAAGCCACCCGTCCTAAGATCATTTTAGCCGAGAGAGTGGGGATGTACCAGACAAGGCATCTCCACTGTCAACACGTTCTATCCCAGCCATCCAGAATATCTGCTGCCCCCTCTGCTGTCTGGCAGTGATCGTCGGAAACGACAGCATTAAGCGTACCAACCCACAGCTTCATACTCAATACTGTGCTGCAGGTCATTAGTCTTTTGCCTCTTTCCAGTGCGGAAGGATATTGCGATTTAAAAAACACACCATTGTAGGGGCCTGGGGGTTCTATTTGCGCAATATATTGATAACCACTGCACAGGATGACTTCAAATTTGCAAGATGGTATATTTTCTGAAGCTAATGTAGTCTGTCGAGTGTTTAGTGTGCCATTTGTTTCTTGCAGTCTGTCTCTATGCCCCTCTGTCTGTCTATATGGCTGTCTATCTGTATGTTTGTCTGTCTATCAGTCTCACTCTGTGTCTCTGCCTCTGTCTCATTCGCTCCCTCCCCCTTCTTAATGTGTGTGTGCGTGTGCGTATTTATGTGTGTGCACATCATGATAATATGTCTTTTCTCAATATGGATTGGTCCGTTTGATGATATCCCATTGATCTGACCATTTAATTATGTTGGTTGTCAATACATTTCTCGGTTAATTGTATTTTTCCGTTTTTGCCTTTCTTGCCATACATAAAGCTGTATTTTATGAACCTTTTTAGCTAATAACCTTTTTGGAATACTAACCCTATCCCTAACCCTAACCCTAACCCTAACCCTACCCCCCACCCTATAAGACGGGAAAACGCAACGAACCACAACTGTGACAAATCGCGGTGTACTGCAGTACATAGTGGGGGTAGGGTTAGGGTTAGGGTTAGTATTCCAAAAAGAGAATTAGCTGAAAATGTTCCTAAAATACAGCTTTATGTACAAAACGTACAAAACGTATGCGTATGTATGTGTGTGCGTGCCTGCTTGTCCAAATTATCTGAAAAAGTTACGTTTTTCCCCCCCTCCATTATGTCAGTATGGAAACGGTGAAGGAAAAGGAAAAGACAGGCTATTGACATAATCTTTAATGTAAGTCCGTAAAACCCGAAGCAAAGGGTCCATTAACGCCCCAATATGGCGGACACACGCTAAAGTGTTTTATCATTACACTTGATGCCCCAACATGTGGTCATTAAAGTTGCATTGGCTTTATTAGATTTGCATTCAACATTCTGAATCCATCAGGACAGAGAGAGAGAGAGAGAGAGAGAGAGAGAGAGAGAGAGAGAGAGAGAGAGAGAGAGAGAGAGAGAGAGAGAGAGAGAGAGAGAGCGAGAGAGAGAGAGAGAGCGAGAGAGAGAGAGAGAGAGGGAAAGAGAGAGAGAGAGAGAGAGAGAGAGAGAGAGAGAGAGAGAGAGAATTTTTGTTACTTTGTTCCATAATGTAATAATGATGAAATGTTAACTGCTGTACCTTTTGGATAATAAGGTTGAAAAATAAAAGGTAAAGAAACAGATACTTTTTTCTTTGCCCTTTATTTTCAACCATAATGTAACAAGCGCGGATTCGCAATCGTTTGTGGCGTGCGACAATTGAAAACGAAACATCATTTTAAAGATCAGCCTCGATTTGAAGTGCGGTCTATTTTTACCACTGCAATCATTATATACACTGAGTCGCTTCCCCTGGCTTTTCAATAATTTTAATCTGTAAACCAGAATGTTATCTCTGCACCATTTCGTAACTTTTTATATCTTTTGGAAAAACATTTAAAACTATTTATCCTACTTATGCTCATCGAAAGAAGCACTGCATACTCGTCGTGTCTGTTGCAGTGTCTGTATTACGTATGTTTATTATTTTCTACGCTTTAAAATGACGATTTGTGCTCTGTTCAGTATATAATTATTTCCATACGAAAGGACTGTAGATATGTAGATATGACAACTGAAATGTTATTTATGTCCAAGTATTTTTTTCTCTTTTAAAATATGTGCGACAATTTTGCGAAATGTTCGACTATTTTGGACCGACAGACCGACCGACCGACCGACCGACAATGTGAGTTATAGGTTTGTGGCCAAACAATAAAGTATGGATAAATTACCATCGCACCCTTTATATCCCATAACTGCCCTGTTTTTATTTTCTTTTTTTTCTTGTAACCATGATGGTCATTAAAAAAGGAAGATGGGCAAAGATGCAGATCAACACCCCCTCCTCCATTTCTCGGTACTTTCCGGTTTTGCTTTCAGTCTTGCCTTTCTTACTGCAGATTGAGCACTTCAACCTCTATCGTGTTCTATATTTAACGTTAATTTTCCTCCGTTTACAGAATTAGAAATATGCATTCAATAATAGTAGAAGATAAAGGCAAGAGGGAAAGAACGCAATGAACCAAGACTGTGACAGGGGGTGTTGATCTGCATCTTTACCGAAGATGTTTTGATATACTCCATTGACAACCTCTGTCTGTCAGTCTGTCTGTCGCCCTCTCTTTAGTTCTGTAGCACCGATGTGATAAAAGCTGGTCAACAAAACCACCACAACACCGAGACGGGGAAACATGGGGAAAGTGAAGGGAAAGGGGAAACCACTCTGCGTCACTCTAATTGGCTCTGCCGGAAGTGGTGGATGATTGGTGGAATTGGCAGCTCACAAAGCAGGAAGTGGGTGTGGTGGAGGGGGGGGGGGGGGGGGGGGGGGGGGAGTGAGGTGGTTGGAACGAAAATCAAGTAAAGCAGATAAAGCGGGTTTTTTGTTTTGTTTTTTGGGTGGGTTTTTTTTTGGGGGGGTTGTGTGTCTGTGTCTGTGTGTTTATGTGTGTGCGAGCGCGCGTGCGTGTCAC
>CM065691.1:5569164-5584164 GCA_017654935.2 Phymorhynchus buccinoides | reverse complement strand
GTGCGTGCGTGTGCGTGCGTGTGCGTGCGTGTGTGTGCGCGCGCGTGTGCGTGTGAATGTGTGTGTGTGTGTGTGTGTGTGTGTGTGCGTGCGTGCGTGCGTGAGAACGAGAGATAGTGATATATGTCTGTGTTTCTTTTCAATGACAATATAAACTCATGTTGGGAAACACGGTGCTACACCCGCTGATTATTACAGTGTTTGCTAAACCTGAACATGATCCTGTTTCCCCTGAAAATATTGATAATATGATTTAAATCAACATGCTTTTTTATATATACTAACAAAGTATTATGAGTCTAACTTAACCAAACACCTATTGTAATATTTTGGTTAAGATACTGTACATAATTTTATATAGGTCAAGGAACTGGATGTTTTTGTTTTTAGATAAGCCTAGAAGGTAGATAAATGTATTACAGGGTATGTGTCAAGGAAATTAAAATATACATTTTCCTTAAATGTTTGCACAATTTGAACTTAATGAAATCTAATTTATGAAGTTAAACCAAGACAGCAATTCATTGATAATGATGAGATTAGCGTCCAGTCGGTCAGAGACCCTTATGGACGGTATTCCTGAGCAATTCATTAGACTAATTCATTTGATTAACTTAAAAAATGAGAACATATTAATGGTGTGCCGAATCTTTTGGATGACCATCAACATGTGTGTGCGTGTTTTGCTACATTTAGGCCAATAACGAATGTTGTGGTTTGGCTTCTTGCCAGTCTGTTTATCGGCTTTGAACTGAATTGCCCTTACCTTGTTTTATATCTCTTGACTAGATAGTGTTTGTTTGTATGTCTGTCTGTCTGTCTCTTTGATTTGTTCTTGTATTTTAACATTCTCAATACGTAGAACAAAAGCAGGTCTGTTTCTTCTTCTTCTTCTTCTTCTTCTTCTTCTTCTTCTTCTTCTTCTTCTTCTTCTTCTTCTTCTTCTTCTTCTTCTTCTTCTTCTTCTTCTTCTTCTTCTTCTTCTTCTTCGATCGCTCACATAGTTTCCTGTCATTTATAAAGGCAGATGCGTCTGTTTCAATTGGTCATTTTATCATTTTGTTATGCTATATAATCTGTGACGGAAATCGGTCAGTTCTATGTTCACATCGCTATGCCTTGTAAAGAAACGGCAGAAAGTTGAGTGTTTTTCTAATCAAAGAGAGCATTGTCATTCGATTAGCTATGGTTCTTAAGAAGGAAGGACAATAATTTTATTCAATAAATATATGGCTTGGAGTCAAAACAGACTATCTTCAGATAGTCCATTGACGTATTATTGGATTTATTACCAAAACTAATAACTGTCTTGTATCAAACAATGATTGCAGAAATATAAAAAGGGTGGGTGTTTTTTTTAGTTATTAGTTTTCGTAATAAGTTCAATAATATGTCAATGGACTATCTAAAGATAGTCCGTTTTGACTCCAAGCCATCGAAAGATCTACTGAACAATAGTTCCAGTTTTTGTCCCCATTATTATTGTACTTAGAAATGCTGGCAGAATGAAAGGTCACGCACGTGACAAGAAGAATTCCAACAGTTCCCCACTTCTTGCCCCTCTCTTCCAAAGACGCATTACTTTCATGAATAGAATCAAAGATTACAATATACACGCAATTCCCAAATAAACCTCTCAGACTTCTAGAAATCCTTATTGAACTAAAACTTATATCACAAAACGAAACGCAATCTTTTCCGGACTAGGTTTATTTTGTTTGTTTTCCTTTCAAAACATTAGTCAAATAATCGAATAAATACTTATTCAGTCTAATAATATTTGTTGTATTGTTACCTTGTGTACTTTGATGTTACTAACGATAAAGGTTAACTGCTTTCTTATCGACTTCATTTCCTTCTTTCTTGTCATCGCGGTTCAGGTGGATTTGTTGGGATTTTTTCATTGCGTTGTTTGTTTTGCACTAAGCAATCTCGTTCTGTCTGTCTCTATCGCTGTCTGTCTCGGTCATAATGCTTTCCCCCATGGCATAAGAACATTTTGTTAATGACTTTCAACAGTCAGTGTTAAGTGTTTCTGTCTATGTCTGTGCCTTTGTCTTTGTTTGTCTGTCTGTCTGTCTCTCTCTCTCTCTCTCTCTCTCTCTCTCTCTCTCTCTCTCTCTCTCTCTCTCTCTCTCTCTCTCTTTCTCTCTCTCTCTCTCTCTCTCTCTCTCTCTCTCTCTCTCTCTCTCTCTCTCTCTCTCTCTCTCTCTCTCTCTCTCTCTCTCTCTCTGTCCCTCTCTGTCTCTCTCTGTCTCTGTCTCTCTCTCTCTCTCTCTCTCTCTCTCTCTCTCTCTCTCTCTCTCTCTCTCTCTCTCTCTCTCTCTCTCTCTCTCTCTCTCTCTCTTCTCTCTCTCTCTCTCTCTCCTCTCTCTCTCCCTCCCTCCCTCCCTCTCTCCCTCTCTGTCTCTCTCTCTTTCTCTCTCTCTCTCTCTCTCTCTCTCTCTCTCTCTCTCTCTCTCTCCCTCCCTCCCTCCCTCTCTCCCTCTCTGTCTCTCTTTCTCTCTCTCTCTCTCTCTCTCTCTCTCTCTCTCTCTCTCTCTCTCTCTCTCTCTCTCTCTCTCTCTCTCTCCCTCTCTCTCTCTCTCTCTCTCTCTCTCTCTCTCTCTCTCCCTCCCTCCCTCCCTCTCTCCCTCTCTCTATCTCCCTCCCGCCCTCTCTCTCACCCTCTCTGTCTCTCTCCCCTCTCTCTCTCTCTCCTCTCTCTCTCTCCCGCTCTCTCTCTCTCTCCCTCTCCCTCTCTCTCTCCCTCCCCCCTCTCTCTCTCTCCCTCACCCCCCTCTCTCTCTCTCCCTCTCTCTCTCCCTCTCTGTCTCTCTCTCTCTCTCTCTCTCTCTCTCTCTCTCTCTCTCTCTCTCTCTCTCTCTCTCTCTCTCTTTCTCTCTTTCCCCTTAATAATCTGTTCTGTCTGTCCAGAACCAAGAAATACTGTGACAATCCGTGATCTGTAGGCCTATGCCACTTAGCATTGCTTTATGTAGCCTCATTCACATAGCATCACCTGGTGGGAGGGGGGGGGGGGGGGGTTGCAAGGAATTCATTTTCATGTATGAACATATTATATATAAGATCGCGCATAACTGAATGCATAGGGTTAATACCATAAACATCTGCCCGTCAATACAAATGTTTTAGTATTTCAAACTTCAGAAATTATGATTCTTCTTCTTTTTCTTCTTCTTCGTTCGCTCAGACAGTTTCCTGTCATATGAGCGTAGATGCGTCATGCTGCCGTTATGGGCCTAACTAAGAAATAGTTAGGCCCAGCATGTCCGACTTCGGCTCAATAGATCTTTTTTTAAAGAATGTATAAACAAAAAGGCAGGAGAATGGACCAGTAAGATAGAAAGATAGCAGATGTAAGCAAGGGAAAAGGCAGAGTCAAAGAGAGTGACAGATTAGAGGAACCTACAAGCACAGAACTTCCAGAAGGTGGGAGAACTATTTGTACGAAATAACCCCCCGGTATCCCCACCGGTGGGCTCAACAATTCAATTTGGAAAGCGGTAGGTTTTAGACTGGCATCAGTGTCTTTCAAAATCAGTATATAATGTTGTGTTCGTAAGTATATTGATGAACAAATATTATGTATGCCTACGTTGTAGTCTGTTCATTGCAGAAGACTGTTGAACGCTTTCATAATCTCCCCCTCTCTCTCTTTTCTCAAAATTGTAGGCCTATTGTGTTCCTACTTTCCTAATTTCTTTTATCTCATTTGTAATTTGAAGTTCTTTGTATTATTTGTATATTTGTTGTTATTGCAGTCGTCAAGATATTTGCAAAATGAAAATTCTAATGAGCAAACTATAATCTTTATATGACGTCATGTTAAAACTTGACCTTGACCTGAATAAATGTGTTAAAACCACAACTTAAAGAAGCAAAAAAGTATACAAGCCAACGTATGCCTTGTGCTGCTGAACAGCTACTGTAAGCCCTACGGCTTTTATTCAGGCGCTGTGATCATGGGTACATCTGAAAGAGTTAACACTGGCAGTAAAACATAATTAGACTAAACTGGCGAATGGATTGGCAGCCAGTTCAGTCTAATGTACATTTTACTACCCGTGTTCACTGTTTAAGACGCAATCACGATTACGGTACCAGGGCATGTAGGCATGGGTACGGCTAAGACAACTAATCCGGGATGGAAAATGCAAATTACTCTAAGCTACCAATCCGATTGGCAGTTTAGACTAATTTGCATTTTCCATCCCAGATTAGTTGTCTTATCCGTAGCCTACTCATGACTACAGGCCCTGGTACTCTACCCAACCTCCGTGTTCATGTTTGTGTTCCCGTGCGTACACAGTTTTCAGTTTTGAATCACTCTGAAGCGGATCGAGGAGTGGGGGGGGGGGGGGTACAAGGGTTCGGAAACCCCTCCCCTTAAATAAAATAACAGGTAAAAGAAAGATAGGGACAAATCCGTGACCTCATGTAATTTCAAGCCAGAGTTTTACTTTTTTTTCTCCCAGGAGATGCCTTCTTTGCATCTTTTACATTCAATTTATTGCCAGGTTCTGGTTAGGGGGTCGCCTTCTAGATCCATCAGCCCAGTTATTGCAAGCACCCCCTTCTAGACTAACTGATCCACCCCTGCCTACCTACCTGCCCTTTTTCTGTTTGTTTTTCTGTCTGTGCGTACCCAGTGTTCAGTTTTGAATCACTTTCACACCCCCAGTTCCTCAGTCAAGCCGACTTGGGGTTCACATTTCTGTTGGCTTTCTCACAACCAGATGGGTTGAAAAAACCTTCCGTGTTGTCTCTCCTAACGCAAACTGTTTTCTTCTTTCAAAACCCATCTCAAAGCTCAACACACATCCGCCACCCACCCCCACCCCCCACCCCCCGAACCCTTGAGAGACGGTTGGTTTAAACAATGTTATTAGGTCCACAGTACATGAACAAACATAGATAATAAACATATCAGCAGCAAGTTAGAAGCTTATATTGTGCCATCAGAGACGGTTTCTTACAATTTCTTCATTATTTCTGTTATTTATTAATTGATTTTGATACGTTTAGGCGATGCAAAGAATGAACACGCCTACAAATAGACGATTTGTTTTCGAAGAAATAGAATGTCTTTTCACCACAAAATCGGATTGTCCCCCGTGAAAAAGTGGGACAAACAAAAGGCGTTTGTCCTACCAATTAATGAAAGGTCACTCGCGCAAACTGCGAAATTATGTCCCTTGGCAATTTGCGAACATTTCCTATTGACCCATTTTTCTTGTCGTCCCTCATACACGAATCTGATGAAATGTCCGTGTTTCTGTGTTATTATTTTATCAGATTTGTGTAGTCGGGGTCTACACGAATATAGTGAACGAAAACAGTAGGATTTCATGGGAAACATTTCCCCCGTGGGGATACCGGGGGGTCTTTTGTATAAATAGTTCCCCCACCTTCTTTGGTTGTAACTTCCTCTAATCTGTCACTCTCTTTGACTCTGCCTTTTCCCTTACTGTCCTCTACTATCTTTCTGCCTTACCGGTCCATTCTCCTGCCCTTTTTTCACGAAACACTTTCAAAAACATTTCCTCCGGCCGAAGTCGGACTTGCTGGGCCTAACTCTTTCTTAGTTAGGCGCATAACGGCAGCATGACGCATCTGCGCTCATAGTTGACAGGAAACTGTCAGAGCGATCGTAGAAGAAGAAGAATGAGAAACATTTAGACAGTCGTACTTCAGCAGAATCATGTCTCACAGACGTCGCCATAGATGGATAAGTACGACTGACATTGGATGCATGAGACACACAAGCAGGACATTTTGTGTTCTATCTCAAGAGTCATAAAAAAAATTTTTAAATTAAAAAATACCTTGGGAAAATTAAATTAATTCAATTAACCAATCGCTTGGGCAGTTTCTTCTAATTTACATGTTACTACCGAGTTAACTTTTTAAGACGCTCTCGTGATCACGGTACCATACCTTTGTAGCGGGTTTTGACCTTTGCAGTGGCAGATGTTTCATCAAGAACAAGAAACAAAGCCCCAAATTAAACACAAACAGCAGATGTCTGCCACAGACAGACGAAACGGAGCACAAATCCAACAAATAAACAGAGACAGGCCCAGCCACACTGCATACGATTTGACCCCGATACGATACGATTGTGACGATGTCTGTGAGTCGTGATTCAACGTGAAATACTTCAGTCTAAAAATAACTCTACTTTTGTTTTCGTTCACTATACTCAAGTAGACCCCAATACACGAATCATTACTAAAATGTCTGATACAAAAATAAGATATTTTATCAGATTCGTGTACGGGAGACTACAAATATAATGAACGTAACTTGAAGGATTTCATCAGATTCTTTGAGACAGTAGAATTTCACGTCACTCATGCCTCACACATATCAAAATCGGATCACACTGAATCGAATCGTATGCAGTGTGGCCGGCCCCTAAGAGATAGTGCACGTGCAACATGTATGTACGAAAGTAAGAGCAATGGCGGCGCCAGGAATGTAATCATTGGCTGTTGCTGTTTGTGCAACCGGCGCGTGCAGCGTAACCATTGGTTGTTTGTGTAACCAGCGCGAGCTTTTAGGCTCGTTGATTGAGATCACCCGGTAGATGTCTGTGCAGAAAGTGCCTTCCATGTGGGATTAAAGTAACGTATAATAATATGAATACACATTGTCTGCACAATAATATCTGTATTGTTAAAAATTCGGGACTTTCCTGGTGTTGCACTGCCTCCGGGCATTGCCTCCAGGACGACGAAAATGGTGTTTTACGTCCTCTTGGTCTGAATCAGACACATATGGGACATTTGTAAATACAAATATGGTGGGAACAATACTGGAGGCAATGCCCGGAGGCAGTACGAAACCAGTAAAGTCCCGATTTTTTAAAATTAATACAGATAGGTGTAGCGGTAAGTATAACCACGCCTCGGTTAAACCTCATCGGCTAAGGCACCGCTACAAGTATTTAATAAACTGATTGATTTTTGCCTCCAGGATCGTTCCCACCATCTATATATACTAGTGTCCCATATGAGTCTGTTTCGGACTGGAGGACGTTAAACAGATTGTTCTTCACACATTGTCTGTGTCGGGGTGGATTTAGGAAGGCAACAGTGCCAAATGGAGTTCGAGAACAATAGAGTGGGGGACCTGAAGGTGAGAGAAAGAGTGAGAACGTTGTTTACGTAAGCGCATACATTCAAACACAAAATCAGTCTCTCTCTCTCTCTCTCGTTTTTCTGTCTCTCTCTCTCTCTCTCTCTCTCTCTCTCTCTCTCTCTCTCTCTCTCTCTCTCTCTCTCTCTCTCTCTCTCTCTCTCTCTCTCTCTCTCTCTCTCTCTCTCTCTCTCTCTCTCTCTCTCTCTCTCTCTCTCTCTCTCTCTCTCTCTCTCCCTCTCCCCCCTCCCTAACGGACACATACCACGCGAAACTCCACATAAAATCATGATGCCATACTTGCGACTGTTTGTGTCCAAAAACACACGAATGCGTGCGCGCGCGCGCACGCACATACACACACACACACACACACACACACACACACACACACCACACACACACACACACACACACATTCTTCAAGCTTTTTCTTTTATCGTCAATAAAGATCATTTTGACTTCACACACACACACACACACACACACACACACACACACACACACACACACACACACACACACACACACACACACACACACACACACACACACACACACACACACACACACATTCTTCAAGCTTTTTCTTTTATCGTCAATAGAGATCATTTTTTGACTTCACACACACACACACACACACACACACACACACACACACATTCTTCAAGCTTATTCTTTTATTGTCAATAGAGATCATTTTGACTTGACACACACACACACACACACACACACACACACACACACACACACACACACACACACACACACACACACATACAGTCAATGGCACAGTAATCAATTATACGCAGAGTGTGAAGTTTCTGGGTGTTTTCCTTTTATCAAAACGTACTTGAAATCAACATATAGATTACATATTAAACAAAGCAAGAAAGGCTTTACATTTTATCAAAATTATAAGTAAACAGCGTTGGGGACAAGATACAAAAGCGCTTCTATGTCTTGCTAATTCTCTTGTACGATCTCGATTAATTTATGCTCAGGAAATTTATTTTGTGCTCTAAAATATTTGTTAAGCAAACTACAATGTATCGATTGTAAAGCTTTTAAGCTGGCACTTGGGGTACCGACCCATGCTTATAATCTAGGATCATATAAAGAAGCAGGTGTTCTACCTCTCGATTAGTAATTATAGAAAGAGTTCTGCTGCAAAATTTGCATTAAAATCATCTGTATATGACACATTTTGTAAGGAAGAAGTTAAGTTAGATACTGAACATGATTTTATTACAAGAGCTAAAACAATTCACTCTTTACAACCAATTAATTCCTTTTCTCAGATATTATTAATGGTAAAGAATTAAAAAATAAACAAATTGCAGCTAAGCCATCTTTTTCGCCATTACCGCCTTGGGAACAAATTGAACCTGCTTTTGATATTGATCATACAGATGTTAACAAAAGTCAAACTCCAAACATATTAAAAAACTTAGTTAATTTACATATGGAAAGTTGCTATAATGGATGCATTAAAATATACACAGATTGGGTCTGTTCTTCAGAATGGGAATACATGAGCAGCATTTGTAATACCCTCGTTAAAAATAGAGAAACGATATTATATAGGTAAATATTATTCCATTTTTCCTGCAGAATTGTTAGCTATTTTAATGGCATTACACTATACTGCAGAATTACCTATAAATGCTTGTTAAATATTACTTTGTGTAGATTCGAAATCAGCATTGCAAGCTATCAAAGGTCAAAATGTTAACATACGTCTTGAAATGATATTAGAGATCAAACATTTAATTAATCAATTATCGAGTAAAGACATTAGTGTAACTTTTTATTGGGTTCCCTCCCATTGTGGAATATACTCAAATGAATTGGTTGATCGAGCAGCTAGAAGTGCAGCACGTAATTCCGAGGGAACGATTCAACTTAATGTGAATTAGCATGAATATTGTAAACATATTGAAAAATTATCCAAAGATAATTTTGACAGCATGTTAATAACTTCAAACAGTCAATATTCACACTATTGTATAAAAGGCTCAAGTACAATGAATTCCTACTTAATTTTAAAGCAGCTAAAGGATACAAGTTCAAGACAAATCGTATCTTTGATGTTTAAACTTCGTTTAAATGCTTTTAAAACAAAATTTTCTAAAGACGTTAAGTGTATATGTGGAAATCGAATATCTATAAATCATTTGCTCCTATTATTGTCCTATAATTAAAGAACAAATCAACAAAACTGATGGTGAATTGCTGAACCATCAAATGCCTTTAACCATTGAAAAAATCTTAAACAACTTTAATCTCCTTAAACGTTTTTCAGAAATCCTGCACATAAGTCCTGTTGGTATTTTTCTTTGAGTTACTAATTAATTGTTGGTTTAAATTGTGTTATTATATTTTTGTTGTTAGCCATTTAGAAATTAAGACACACTTGTTTAACTCTTCATGCTACATAAGTCAGTTTGAAATGTTACTGTATGTCCCCCCCTTCCCTCCCATCTTATATATCTGCTAATGTAATTTTTATATGCACTCAGTTAGATTTGTATGAATAGATGTGTAGGGAAAACACATAAATAACACTACCATTCACGCACTCACACACACTCTCACCTCAATAGCTATCTGCTGTAGACTTAATTAATTTCACACACACACACATGTTTATATTGATGGGGGGGGGGGGGGGGGGGGGGGGGGGGGGGGTAATATCACGTGCGGGATGAACAGACGTAAAAACTAAAGAACACCACACACACACACACACACACACACACACACACACACACACACACACCACACACAACACACACACACACACACACACACACACAGACACACACACATACACACACACATACACATATATACATATATATATATATATATATATATATATATATATATATATATATAATATATATATATATATATAATATATATACTTGCACAAACATCTGGGTATTGTTCAATAGACATTATGATGTAATGCCAGCCAGTCTGTTAATGCTACAACACACAGAGACTATATGTTTTTCTCTTTCTTCCTATGTGTGATGCGTGTGTTTCAATGCTGGTGGCACCCTAGGAGGAGGACCTCACACATGCTGGCTCCATGATGTGGCCATTACTGTGCTAGTGCATAGCTCTGTCGGTGGGCCTTTACCTAATAAAGGTACATATCAAGGTGGTCTCCTGCGCATGTTATTAGCTCAGAACAGATTCCATTCAACTTATCTGGTTTAAATGGGTTTTCCCAAATCAACATGAACAACAACTATGACACAACTGAAGCAACAACAAGCAGAGCTTATGGCGTGCTCAGTTCAAAACGAATTACACAGTATAAACATTGGCGGAATTTTACCAGGAAATACAAGCAATACATTACCACGAACAATGGACAAAGAAAGTCACAACAAACCAAACGAACAATGGACATAGCAATAGACAAAAGAAGTAGAATCGACCCCAAAAAATGATAAGAGAGAGAGAGAGAGAGAGAGAGAGAGAGGGAGAGAGAGAGAGAGAGAGAGAGAGAGAGAGAGAGAGAGAGAGAGAGGGGGAGAGAGAGAGAGAGAGAGAGAGAGAGAGAGAGAGAGAGAGAGAGAGAGAGAGAGAGTTCCACCTCACACCACTCTGCAGACCACTTCAGACTCACTGAAGAAAGATGAAATCTAAGTTTATACACTTAAACTAACAAGTCCCGGAAAGTGAGTGAAAGCAAAATGGTCATGCTATAGAGGAGCATTGTCAGATTATTGAATGGGCGGGAAGAGAGAATAGAAAGACAGACAGACAGACAGACAGGAGAAATAAGGAACATCGTCAGATGTTGGCATGCTAATGGATGGGTGGATAGACCAGACAGAAAAACAAACAGAAAGCTGGGCAGGTAGGTATGCAGGGGCGGATCAGTCAGTCTAGAGGGGGTGCTTCCAATGCCTGGGCGGGTGGATCTAGAAGGCGCCCCCCCCCCCCCCCAAGACCCTGAACCCCCAAGACCCTGACAATAAATTGAATGTAAAAGCTGCAAAGAAGGCCTCTCCTGGGAGAAACAAATGTAAAACTCTGGCTTGAAATTACATGTGGTCACGGATTTGTCCCTATTCTCCTGTTACCTTTTTTTTTGTAAATTTAAGGGGAGTGGTTCCCGGACCCTTGTACGACCTCCCCCTCCTCCTCGATCCGCTTCAGGTAGGTCTATTGTGAAGCAGTGCATTGTCTTATCCCTTCCCGTACCCCGTGGGTGTGTTTGCACCCATACTTTTACTTTTTACCCGGCCAGAGGCCGAGGTATTGCGATCGGTTTGTGTGTCTGTGTGTGTGTGTCTGTCTGTGTATCGATTATCTTAAACACTGCTGTTTGGAATTTGATTAAAATTGGCAGAGGGGTAGACAGCTTGCAAAGGAAGCTTCCTTTCGTTCATCAACACCGTGCTGACCTTGACCTTGAAGTTTGACCTTGAAAACCGAAATGTCCTTCTTTGGGCTATGTAATTTCCCCCCAGCTTTATTTCGTGAACTAGTGAACAGAATCGCTTCAAATTTTGTGTGGTGGTATACCATGGTGCAAGGAAGTTTGTATAAAAGTTCAGCTGTATCTCGTGAACTACTGAACAGAATCGCTTCAAATTTTGGGCTATGTATTTTATGCGTTCTGTAAGGGTGGAAAATGGTGTGTTTATTGGGGGGTGGGAGGGGGGGAGAAGACATCACTCGGTGCAAGGAAGTTTGTATAAAAGTTCACAGCTGTATCTCCTGAACTACTGAACAGAATCGCTTCAAATTTTGGGCTATGTATTTTATGCGTTCTGTAAGGGTGGACAGTGGTGTGTTTATTGGGGGGGGGGGGGGGGGGGGGGGGGGGACAGGAACATAACTCTGGCCGGGTATGCCATTTGTCACAATGCGTTGCTGCCGACTACGGCGATGCCCTTGTGCTTCATATTTTATTTCAACAACCGTTCCGAATATGACAATCTTGCTGACATTTTATGACTTTGTCAATGAAAGATTCGAGCATGTTGCACACCCAAAACACACAAGCATTTGTGTTGAAAAACACAGCGAGTAAACAAACAACAAAATCGTCGTTTAACAAGGGCATCTCTCTTCTACCATCATACCTCTTGACATGTCTTACCATCTTGATCTACTCTCTTCCACGTGGTTTATCATCTCCGTCTGGTCCACAATGGTAGCCCCGCCCGCCACCAACCACTCTCTCTCTCTCTCTCCCTATCAATCTCTCTCTCTCCAACATCTCTCTCATCACACTCTTCGTGTAATCACCTACACAAGGAAACACGAATCTCCCTCTCACACACACACACACACTCTCAGTCACACACTCTCTCCTCTATCCTCACCGCTCGTCTCACACAACACTGTGGTTCGGTCCAACAACACTCTCTATCGATCACATCGCATCCCACTCCAACTCCTCTCCTCTCCCTCCACACACACTCTCCTCTCCCCCCTTCTCACTCGTCACACACTCTCCTTCTCACCCTCTCTCTGTTCTCTCGAGATCTCATCTCCTCACACTCTCTCTCTCTCGCTCTCCATCTCCTCTCTCCACTCCTTCCACTCTCTTCTTCTCTCCTCCTTCACTCACGCACTCACAGCTCTCTCCGTCTCGCACCCTCTCACCTCAACCTCGTTCCTCTCTTCCTCTCATGCTCGCACTCTGCGTCTCGCATTGTCTCCCTCTCACTCGTCCACCTCCACCCCGCACTCTCACACTCTTCTCTCTCTCTCTCCCTCTCTCACCTCTCAACTTCTCTCTCCTCTCTCACTCTCTCTCTCCTCTCTCCACACCACATCAACACACCCCACACAACACAACATACACATTGTGGGCCGACACACACACGTACCAATTACACTTTGCACAGTTCCGATTTTCGAGTTCTCCTCACTCTTCTCGCTCACACTCTATTGTTTCTTTTCTGTCACTGTCTCTCACTCTGTCTCACATCTTCCTCTCTCTGTTTGGTGTCCCTCTTCTCTGTTTGGCTTTCTCTGTCTGTCATGTCTCACTCGTCTCACATCTCACTCTCTCTCACACACAGATCTCTCTTCTCACATCCCTCACTGCTCACCACACCCACCACACCTCTCCGTCTCTCCTCTCAGTCTCTCTCGTCGTCCAATCCGTCATCGACCCGTCTCTCGCACCAACATCTTCGAGCCCCTTCTCCCCCCCCCCTCTCCTGTTTCACTCTCACACACTCACTCTCAAATATTGGTATTGTGGCCCCAAGGTGCAATGTACACATTAAACTTTTCCGAGTTCCGGAGTTCTCTCTCTCTCTGTCTTTGTCGTTCTGTCTGTCACTTCTATCTGTGTTTCTCTTCTGTCTTCTACACTCTCACACATCATCTCAATCGACACATCTCTCTCGTCGCTCTGCTCGTCTCTCTCTCACTCTCTCTCACAGCACACACAAACACACTACACACACACGACATCAACACACACACACACACAACCACACCACACCCAACACACAGGCACATGACACAGGAGTCGTAACTTGCACATATCATAAAGTGCAAAAACAGACAAGCAGGCTCACACACATAACACACACAGAACACAGACACACACAGACACACACACACACAGCACAGACATACAACACAGGACACAGACGAGCCACATACACAGGAAACATCACCACACACACACACACCCAGCAACGCAACAAACACACACCCACACCACACACACACCACACACACAGGGACACACACACACACAGCGACACGAAAGGAAAGAAGCAGCACCATAGAAAAAACGTACAAAAAACACACATGAACAGCCCCATGGGTGTCTACACAGAACACACACAGCCCCCGGCACACCCGGGGCACACAACACACCTCTCCCGCACACAGAACGCAGGAAAGAAGAAAGCAGAGACACACCAAACAACACACAACAAAACTTACACACCGACACACCACCAGACACACACACACAGACACCACAACACTCCCTCCTTGGAATTTCGATGGGTTTTAATTAACATCATCTGTTGACTCGGTTTTCTTTCTACGTTTTGTTTGTTTTAAATAGAGAATAGTCTCGTGCAGGCTTAAAATAAAACACAAAAACCTGTTAGGCTGTCTTCTCTTTTCTTTGCTTTGTTATGTCTGCATACCCCCCCCCCCCCCTCATCCCTCTCTCCTGTCTCTCTCTCTCCTCTGCTCGCGAGTATGCGTGTGCAGTATGTGTGACGCACGCACACACGCCGCGAGATGTGAAGTGTTGTTTGTGTGTTTGTGTGTGTGTGCGCGCGCGCGCGAGTGTGTGTTTGTGTGTGTTTACTGTGTGTGTGCGCGCGCGCGAGTGTGTGAAAGTTTTGTGTGTGTGTGTTACTGTGTGTGTGCGTGCGCGCGCGCGAGTGTGTGTTTGTGTGTTACTGTGTGTGTGCGCGCGCGCGGAGTTGTGGCCAAAGAAATGAAAGAGAAATGAGAAGAGACTGATTAGTAAGAGACAATTTGTTGTTATGTGTTCTTTTTTTCTATTAGTTAGTTGTTGTTGCTGACTGTTGTTGTTGTTGTTGCTGTTTGTTGTTGTTGTTTGTTGTTATATAGTTAATTACTTATTCTTCTTTTGCTTTCTTTTTTATTGTTGATTTCCATGCAAAGAGTAACCCTGGCATTGCATCCATGTCATTAGGGCCTGTGTGGTTTAATGACATTAACCCTTTCGCCGCCAATGTCGCATCTTACCACCCACCACCAATGTCACTAAAAAGCATCAAATCAGGGCCTGTTATCTGAAGACCCTATTTTCGTAATTTTGGGAGGTAAGGACAGGCCTAATGTTATACATGTCACAGAGGAATTCCCAATATT
>CM065691.1:5554164-5566664 GCA_017654935.2 Phymorhynchus buccinoides | reverse complement strand
AAGAGACAGGAAATGATTACTGTCATTCTGCGACATGACAAGGCCACAGAAATGAGGGGGGGGGGGGGGGGGGGTGGAGAGAAGGGGCTAGACTAGAGAAGAAAGTAGAACAGATCGATCACTACCACAACCCCCCCCCCCCCCACACACACACACACACACACACAAAACTCAGAAAAAGTTTCTTGGTAATAGCTGAATTCTAAAAGCTCAGTCCGACTATGAAATCACTCGCTCTTTCGCACAGGGCTACCAGATGCATGCGGGAGGAAGCATCGTCGGACAAGGCCTTGCTAGTAAGAAATCTTAAAGACACACTGACGCACCACGATTAAGTCCCTTGTTTTTATCTGGGTAGCTGTGACCCACATACAAATGTCCCCAACTTCAAATTGAGGCTGCTCTTTAAAATGATGTTTCGTTTTCAGTTTGGGGACATTTGTATGGGTCTTTAAGAAATCATCCTAGCATAAGAGGGTATGTGACACGTGACATGAGTGGTCTTTAAAGACCCACCAGATCGCGTGTCAAAATCACGGGTTTCACGTGTTCTCCCTCTTACAGCTGGCAAGAAATCTTGTGTTGACCAGGTTTGACTCCCATACAAATGCCCCCAAATTCAAAAACGAAACATCATTTTAAAGAGCAGCCGCAGTTTGAAGTTGGGGACATTTGTATGTGGGTCACGGCTACCCAGAACAAAAATCCAAGGGACTTAATCGTGGTGGGCCAGTGGGTCTTTAACAGGTGCACTGAAGTGTCGGTATGTGCAGTTAATTAAATAATGACACAGTGCAGAAAGACCATTGGAATTCTGTAAGATATTGATGGTTTGCAGACAATTTGGACGAACTTGTAATACCCGTATTAAAATGTACAAGAATTTTTTATTTTTTTATTATTTAACGTTTTAACTCATTCAAGTCGTTCCAGCCATATATGTGCAGAATTAATAGATAGCTGTTAATTTGATGCATTTGCTTCAAGAGAAGTAAATCTGTGTGCACACCATACCTTGGTCACTTATAAATTCGATTCGCTCCCTTAGACCACAATTTTGCCTCTGACTTTGCTTTTGTAGTGGTTTGTTGTGGGGTAGCCAATCGGTGTACAGAGTTTTTGTATATAAAGTCTATATATAAAAACAAGTCTGATCTACCACTTCCCTATGTAAAAACTTGTAATCTTCTTTGTGAGTGTGTGAAAATCCGTGTAACGTCCTCCGGTCTGAAACAGACACATATGGGACATTAGTAGATATAAAGATGGTGGGAACGATCCTGGAGGCAATGCCCGGAGGCAGTGCAACTCCAGGAAAGTCCCGAATTTTTTACAGATACAGATGTATATAAGTAATCTTCTTTCATTCTTCTTTCATTTCTCCTTTTGTTTATGTATGTTTTGTTTGTGTGTATGGCTGGAGTGATTTGTGAGGGTTTTTTTAATAATTCAAAATCGTTGCGATGCGAATGTGTTAACTAACTGACTGTCCCACAGCGACAGTGACATTGCGGTGAACTAGGTGTTGGGTTTCACGGTGCCTGAAGCGTCCACCATACAAGTGGCATGCTAGGGATAAAACTGGATATTGTTACATTCTTGGCGTGGTAATCATGACCTCATCTTACAACAGTTTAGCTCGGGTAGTAACATGTAAATCAGAAGAAACTGTCACTATATGATTGGCTGTTTATGCTGATTCACATTTTACTGCCCGTGTTAACTGTTTATTTAAGACGCACTCATGAATTCCGCGGCTGGTCGTGGATTTGATGACAATTTATTGATGCAGGCTTATGTGCCAGGAGTCGTGCGTGTAATCATGAGTGCGCTTAGACAGTCAACACGGGTAGTAGTATGTAGATTAGGCTAAACAGCCAATCTCTTTGATAGCTTAGTCTAATTTACATACTATTACCCGTGTTGACTGTCTAAGGCGCACTCATGATGATACGCCCTGGATATTCGTCATTGTCGTGGTTGAAATGGTAATTGGTTGAACACGTTGACACGAGGTTTAATAAAGCTGAGCGTTATCAGCCAAATAACTGGATGCAAGCGAGATCGTGCGATAAATGTCAATTACTTTCAGAGGTCAGAACGTGTTATTCAACGTGTTGCGAACTTAGAAACTTATCATCACCCACCATTATTATTTAAATGACAGAAAATGTCGTACAACGAAGACAGCAAGATTTCACGGTAAAAGGATTAACCCTTTCACTGCCAGCCATATTTCTGCCAAATATTTCCTCTAAATTTACCTGGATAGAGAACAAAAACCATCATTCTGCAGTATTGGGGATTCTTCTGTGACAGATAAGCCTATAAAATAAGGTCTATCCTTACTTCCCAAAACTAAGACAAGAGGGTCTTTGGATAATAGATCCCAATTTAATGCCTTTTAGTGACATAGGTGTTAAATCACTGTGGTGCTAAAATGCGACTTTGGCGGCGAAAGGGTTAATCGTGTAATTGGCCCAAAAAATATGTGAGTTTAGTTAAAGGGAAAAGCGAGTGTGATGATGGATAGAGAAAGTGGGAATTTGTTTTTTGATTCTAAGACGACAGAATGTGTTTTTAGTAAACGATAAGAAACGGCCATTATTTTGTGATCTGTTCTTATCAGACAGAAGATTTATCAGTAGGTCTATTATTATTATTGTTGAACGTGGCATTATTTTCTAGATGAAAGAAAAAGAAAGGATAAGGATGGCGTGGAAGATGTTCTCCCCACTAACAAAAAGGCAGAACATCAATACTGTCATCTTCTCTGACACAGGAATCGAAAGTGGTCGGAAAAGTAGAGTTCTAAATGAGTGAAAGAACTGACAGGCGATTTCGGGTAGGGAAATACGACGATCAATTTTTTTAAAGAAAGAGCGCACGCGCACACATACACACACATATGCGCACTTACAACACACACGCGCGCGCGCGTGCACGCACTCACACATACACACTGACATGCAGACACACACATGCACACACATGCACACGCACACGCACAGAGAGAGAGGGGGGGCAGTCAGAGAGAGATAGAGATGGGGTTGGTCAGGGAGAGCGGAGAGAGAGAGAGAGAGAGAGAGAGAGGGGTTGACGAGAGAGAGAGGAGAGAGAGAGAGAGAGAGAGAGAGAGAGAGAGAGAGAGAGAGAGAGAGAGAGAATGATGCAGAGAGAGAGAGAGACAAACAAACAGACACAGAGACAGAACCGTTCGTAGCAATGTTTTCTTCTTAATATTCGTTCTGCAGATAATAGAAAAAAGAGAGAGACGGGGTGAATCAGAGACAGTCCGAAGAGAGGCCTGATGACGGGTCACTGTCCTATTTCAGAATAATAATAATAATAATAATAATAATAATAATAATAATAATAAAGAAAGCTTATATAGCGCACATTCGAGGCTAGCTGCTCATGGCGCTTTACAAAAATACATGTAACAAAATCACATCAATAATATGCTCGCACGCACACAAGCACACAACTGACGAACACAGCATATCATTTACATACGCATGCACAAATATACATACATACGTACGTGCGAACATACATACATACATACATACATACAGACAGACAGACACACACACAAACACACACACACACACACACACACACACACACACACACACACACACACACACACACACACACACGCACGCACACGCACACGCACACACGCACGCACACACACACGCACACACACACACACACACACACACACACACACACACCTATGCCTACACACTCACGCACACACGTGCATGCACGGAAATATGCGCACATGCACAACGCCAAGCAGAAACCCCCTGTTGTCATGGCTAATGATGACAGAAACCCTGTCAATGAGTTGCAGTTGTTTCTTGTTGGAGTGGGCAGAGGGTGTGTGACAGAAGGAGTAGGTGCGAAGAAGTGGGCAGAGGGAGTGTGAGAGAAGGGGTAGATGTTGAAGGAGTGGGCAGAGGGAGTGTGACAGAAGGAGTAGGTGCGAAGAAGTGGGCAGAGGGAGTGTGAGAGAAGGGGTAGATGTTGAAGGAGTGGGCAGAGGGAGTGTGACAGAAGGAGTAGATGTTGAAGAAGTGGGCAGAGGGAGTGTGAGAGAAGGGGTAGATGTTGAAGGAGTGGGCAGAGGGAGTGTGTAGATGCCAAGGGGTGAGGGACAGTAAGGGACATGTGTCCCCAATGTATGCCAGTCAGTCGTTTCCGACCATGAGTGCCAGATAGCAGACGGGACAGACGCTGTTCTGGCGGGCTGGGCTAGAATGTGTTCATAGCGGAGATGCCTTGCCCAGGATACACCCCCACTCGGCCAAAGGGATACAATGAAACAAGCACAAAATGCTGCTGCTTCTTCCGTTTCTACATCTACCTGTCTCTCTGTCTGTATGTCTGTCTGTCTTTTCATGTCTCTATACCCGTTTCTATGTCTGTCTTTGTTTCTGTGTCCCATTCTGTCTCTCTGTGTCTCCGTCTCTCTGTCTCTCTGTCCCATTCTGTCTATCAGTCTCTGTCTCTCTCTCTCTTTGTCTCTGTCTCGTTCTCTCCCCCCCCCCTTCTCTCTCTACCTCTCTTGCTATCAGTCACTGTATCTGTATGTGTATCTACCTCATGTTTCTTTCCACTCTCCTCTCTCTCTCTCTCTCTATCTCTCTATCTCTCTCTATATATATATGTAATCTCTCTCTATCTATCTCTATCTCTCTATATATATATTTATCTCTATATATATATCTATATCTCTCTATATCTCTCTATCTCTACCTCTCTCTCTCTCTCTCTATTTCTCTCTCTCTATATATATATATATTTTTCTCTCTCTATTCTCTATCTCTCTATCTCTCTCTCTCTCTCTCTATCTCTATTTCTCTCTCTCTCTCTCTCTCTCTCTCTCTATCTCTCTATCTCTCTATCAGTCACTTTATCTGTATTATTGTCTGTTAATCTGCCTCATATCTCCATCTCCCCCCCCCCCTCTCTCTCTCTCTCTCTCTAATTATCTCTCTCTCTCTCTAATCTCTCTCTCTCTCTCTCTCTAATTCTCTCTCTCTCTCTCTCTAATTCTCTCTCTCTCTAATTCTCTCTCTCTCTCTCTCTCTTCTCTCTCTCTCTCTCTCTCTCTCTCCTCTCTCTCTCTCTCTCTCTCTCTCTCTCTCTCCAGAGAGCTGGATGTAAAAAAGCATGTTATTGCTTATTCTATTACCCTCTATAAATACAATTCATTCAATTCAATTCAATTCAATTCAATTATCCCCCTCTCTCTCTCTCTCACACACTCTCTCTCTCTCTCACTCTCTCTCTCTCACACACACACACACTCTCTCTCTCTCTCTCTCTCTCTCTCTCTCTCTCTCTCTCTCTCTCTCTCTCTCTCTCTCTCTCTCTCAGCAGTGGTCAATGCCCCTGAGCCCTACCATTATGACTGTGATCAATGGTCCGCCACTGGCAGCTGCCCACAGCAATACATACTGCATCGCTCATTGCTAAGAGAGAGAGAGAGAGAGAGAGAGAGAGAGAGGGGGGGAGAGAGAGGGAGAGAGAGAGAGAGAGAATGAGAGAGAGAGACAGACAGACTGTGTAATATATTGCCCACCCCCCATCCCACCCCACCCCTCAACAGACAGGGTGGGTGCATACAATTTCAGCAGTTTAAGCTACATAAAAACCAAAGAATCAGATACAGAAGCAAACAATGGTTTTCAGAAAGAGATAGAGGGAGAAAAAGAGACAGACGGAAAGAGAGACACAGATAGAGATTGACAGTCAGAGAGACATGCAGAGGTAGACAGAGAGATCAACGATCAACGAAAATTTACTGACCAATGCCATCTGCCCATATCATATTGGGAAGTGGGATGGAGAGGGAATACATAGAAAATGCACAAGAGTAAAACATAGCATAATCTAAGTTATGAAAAAGATCACCAAATCAAAAGAGTATGAAACATGAAACAACAGCAGAAGAGAGAGAGAGGGGGGGGGGGGGGGTGCAGGAGAGAGAGAGAGGTGTTAGTAAAAAAATATGTGTGCATGCGTACGCATGTGTGTTTGTGTGCATGTGCATATGGGCGTTCACAGTATCATTGGTTGCCCAGCAGTGATTGTCTTGTAAGTTGATGACACCTTGATTTCACACAGGGATGGCTGTATGCAGCAGGGAGACCAGTTAAGCTGAAAACGGACACATACGTACCTTATCCTTTATGGCCATATAACCTGGGAGCGCAAAGGAAGAAGAAAAGAAACAAGGGCGTCGCCGAGCGGCAGACATGTCCGTCACCAGCAATGCCACGCACTGGCGACACCCCGTCGAGTGTCACATCCTGACACAAAATTGCAAGGGATTCTGTCTTCTAGTTCACGAGATACAGCTTGAAGAAGAAATACATAGCGCAAAGAAGGACATTTCGGTTTTCAAGGTCAAACTTCAAGGCCAAGGTCAGCATGGCGATAATTTATGCTGGGATGTTTTCTACTCTAGGGTATACAGTACCACATACAATCTGAAGCGCTTCTGTCAAGTACAAATGTGGAAAATAAAGCTTAAAACCCAGTTTGTAGACCCCTACCACATTCAAGGCCTACCGATCTCCCGGACCGTGACGTTGACCTTGATCGGTATGCCACCATCAGAACAGGCATAAGCCAAAGTACCTACATGCCAAATTCGAAGACTCTAACACGAACGGTGTGGGAGTTATGGCCCCTTAAAGATTTTCGGTTTTCAAGGTCGTAAGCCAAGGTCAAGGTCACGACGGCGAAACATTTTGCGCGGATGCGTTCCTCTCATGGTGACACACCAGCCGACAAAATTTGACGCGATTCGGTCAAGTGGTTCGGGAGATATCCTTAGGACAGACAGAAAAAAAACCAAAAAAAAAAAAAACAAAAAAAAAAACAAAAAACCAGCCCATCGCAATAGTCCGTCGGTGACGGACTAAATACAAACCAACCCATGCAAAGTCCGATCACCTATTTTGACGGACAAATACAAACCAGACGACCACAAAGTCCGATCACCTATGGTGACGGACAAAAACAAAAATACAAACCAGACGACTGCAAAGTCCGATCACCTACGGTGACGGACAATTATGCTACGGCGTGTCGCAAGTGCGTGGCATTGCTGGTGACGGACATGTCTGCCGCTCGGCGACGCCCTTGTTCGGGAGAGCGGTATAGTTGGGGGGGGGGGGGGGGGGGGTAAAACCGAACGTTGCCCGTTCCCGGTGGTGTAATTTGATCTTCTGTCGCCGCGTTCCTGTGGGTGGGCTCTCTGTGTATGTTTGTCTGTCTGTGTCTCTCTCTCTCGCTTTCTGTCTCTGTCCCCCCCCCCCCTCTCTCTCTCTGCCCTTTGTCTGTAGGGCCTATGTCTCGCTGTCTGTCTGTCTCTCTCTGTCTCTGTCTCGTCTCTCTCTCTCTCTCTCTCTCTCTCTCTCTCTCTCTCTCTCTCTCTCTCTCCTCTCTCTGTCTGTCTATCTCTCTCTGTGTCTTTGTCTATCTCTCTCTATGTGTCTCATGTATCTGTATGCCTATGTGTCTCTCTGTCTGTCTCTCTCTATGTGTCTCTCTCTCTGTCTGTCTATCTGTCTCTGTCTGTCTCTCTCTCTCTCTCTCTCTCTCTCTCTCTCTCTCTCTCTCTCTCTCTCTCTCTCTCTCTCTCTCTCTCTCTCTCTCTCTCTCTCTCTCTGCCTAACCTCTGTGCCTGCTCCGGGGCGGAGGACGTTAAACAAATTTTCATTCATCCAACTGGAACAGCAGTTGTCCTCTTTGCTCTCTGTCTATGTCTCTCTGTCTGTCTTTCTTTCTTTGTGTGTGTCTTTGTCTGTCTGTCTGTTTGTTTGTCTGTCTGTCTGTCTCTCTCTCTCCCCCTCTCTCTCTCTCTCTCTCTCTCTCTGGAGGACGTTAAACACATTTTCATTCATCCACATCCTGACACAACATTTGAAGAACTTATGTCTTGTAGTTCACGAGATACAGCTTGAACAATAATATATAGCGCAAAGAAGGAAATTTCGTTTTTCAAGGTCACACGTCAAGGTCAAGGTCAGCATGGCGATAATGTATGCTCAGGTGTTTTCTACTCTAGGGTATACAGTGCCAGACACAATATGAAGCGCTTCTGTTAAGTACAAATGTGGAAAATATGGCTGAAAACCCAATTTGTAGACCCCTACCACTTTCAAGGCCTACCGATCTCCCGGACCATGACCTTGACCTTGATCAGTATGCCACCATCAGAACGGGCATACGCCAAAGTACCTGCATGCCAAATTTGAAGACTCTAACACCAACGGTGTGGGAGTAATGGCCCCTTAAAGATTTTCGGTTTTCAAGGTCGTACGCCAAGGTCAAGGTCACGACGGCAAAATGGTTTGCGCGGATGCCTTCCTCTCATAGTGACACACCAGCACACAAAATTTGACGTGATTCTGTCAACCCGTTCGAAAGATATCCTTGGGACAGACAGAAGGAGAAAAAAATGACCCTCCGATTTTCAGGCTCCAGCGATCTTTTTGACCTTGACCTTGACCTTGATGGGTATGCCATCAACAGAACGGGCATAAGCCAAACCACCTTCATACCAAGTTTCAACATCCTATGTTGATCGGTGCCCGAGATATGGCTAAAAATAGATTTTCGGTTTTCAAGGTCGTACGTCAAGGTCAAGGTCACGACGGCAAAATGGTTTGTGCCGATCTCTTCCTATTAAGGAGGCACACCTTCACACAAAAGTTGACGCGATTCGGTCAAGCGGTTCGGGAGATATCCTTGGGACAGACAGAAGAAAAAAAACAACAACAAAAAAAACAACAACAAAAAACAACAAAAAAATACAAACCAGTCCATCGCAATAGTCCGTCGGTGACGGACTAAAAAGAAGAAGTCATTGATGGTCATAGTCCCAGAAAAATGTGTCTGAAGCCAATCAATAAGCTCAGCTTCCATGGCCGAAATCAGATGGAATATCAATGACAAAAGCACAAAGTACATTTTTGTTAACCATAGATCCAGTATAATAGGCTAAACGCCTTTTTTTAATATCTCTGGTAGCCATCATTTTGTCTTCATTAAATGTTTTACTTAAGAAAACAAACAAACAAATACAAGATACCCAACTATTCATGCTTTGCGACAAGTGATTCATAAGCACATTTTTTGAAACAGGTTATTGGCCAGCAGAGTATTTCCCAAACTTTTCCTGAATCAAAAGTGATAATTCCCGGCCGTGGATGATAGAAAAAGAGAGGTGAGAGTGAGTGAGTGAGAGAGAGAGAGAGAGAGAGAGAGAGAGAGAGAGAGATGAGAGAGAGAGAGCGAGGAGAGAGAGAGAGGAGAGAGAGAGACGAGAGAGAGAGAGAGAGAGAGAGAGAGAGAGAGAGAGAGAGAGAGAAACTTAAAACTTCAAATACTTTGAAACACATGTGTCTACGATTGGTCCTAGTGGTCATCTAATTATGTTCAAGTATTTACTAAACGCCTAAGAAATTAGGCTGGGCCTAGTCTTCCGTTCTGTCCTTGGTTCTAAGCATGCAACATGTAACTAATACTATAAATGAACGAACATTGAGAGGGAGAGAGAGAGAGAGAGAGAGAGAGAGAGAGAGAGAGAGAGGGAGAGAGAGAATGTTTTTTATTGAGGGTGAAATGGATAAGCTGCAAAAGCTTCTTGTACCATGTCCTCTCACACACGCATTCACACCATGCATCAAGCGAACAAAAGAGAGAGAGAGAGAGAGAGAGAGAGAGAGAGAGAGAGAGAGAGAGAGAGAGAGAGAGAGAGAGAGAGAGAGAGAGAGAGAGAGAGAGAGAGGTTATATATTACGCTGTTTTGGTTTTTTTTTTTTTTTAATAAGAACTCGTCAACAAAGGATTTAATTGTCTGGATGTTTAGTGGGGTTACATTCATGTTAGCTAAACCTAAAAGGAGTCATGAACAGTGACACAGAAGCAGATGCAAACACACATCATCTATACACCCTTCCAATTAATGGGAGAGAAAAAGCAAAGTCACGTTCCAGGATTTTCAGAGCACTTGTATGAGCAGAATCACAGATTCTAGCCTCAGAAACCTTCCCCGTCACGATGGCTCTCTCAGGCACGAGCTGTGGCGAGCCACAAACAGGCTGCAATCTCACAGCCCAACGCTCTAATCGGTCGTGACACGCTGAAACGTGCGTGACGGCTTGCCGGTTTGGGGCTCTCTCTATTTATATTTAATAGGGGAAGGTGGGTAAAATAGGATTAGTTTGTTATCGCCCCTCGTTGATGGACAATGTCACGAAGGCTTTGTCCGGGGGGACAATAGTAGGTCATGATGGAATTGGGGGGTCGGGGAGGGGTGGGTGAGGATGGGATGGGGGTGTTGATTGGGGTAATCGTGGCTGTCACGGCTGCTTTGGGTGACAGGGGTGTTTGGCCTGGAACGCTAGTGGGTGCTGAGAGCGTATTGGACTTGATGTGTTGGATTTCATCAGGCTGTAGTTGATTGTAGGTTTTGTTCCCCTTTTCTTATCACAAACATGTATGCATGCACGGACATTCGCACACGAACACATACACACGCACGCACACATGTGACACATTATCTCTCTCTCTCTCTCTCTCTCTCTCTCTCTCTCTCTCTCTCTCTCTCTCTCTCTCTCCTCTCTCTCTTCTCTCTCTCTCTCTCTCTCCTCCTCTCTCTCTCTCTCTCCTCTCTCTCCTCTCTCTCTCTCTCTCTCTCCTCTCTCTCTCTCTCTCTCTCTCTCTCTCTCTCTCTCTCTCTCTCTCTCTCTCTCTTTGTTTCTCCCTCTCTCTCTCTCTCTCTCTCTCTCTCTCTCTCTCTTCATTAATTGTTGTTTATTTGCTTAGAGGCAATAGTGTAAAAAAAGATACCCAGCTTATCTGTTTTACCATCAATAAAAACATTCGTATTCGCAAAAACATTCGTATTCATTCTCTGGGGAGAGAGTGTACACACACACATACACACACACACACACACACACACACACACACACACACACACACACACACACACACACACACACACACACATACATACATACACGCACGCACACGCGCATGCACACACACATACACACACATACACGCACACACGCACGCGCACACGCACACACACACACACACAACACACACACACACGCGCGCGCCTTCTATTTACATGATCGTAATTGGTTTAGACTAAACAGAGTTGCGCCTGCCACAAACAAAGAACAGTAAAATAAATACTACATTACTGTTTATCTCCTTTGCTTTACACATCTAGTCCTCAGCCTTCGAGAGTGAATTAATCTCACTTCCGGTTCTCTTATTTTTTGACAACGTGCTCTATTCCTGCCAGTCTTTCCTTTCTTCGTCTTCCTCTCCACCCACACCACTTCCACATATCTCTAATGCTCACATTCCTAGTGTAGTCAGTCATTTAACCTTATATTAATGGATTCGTTTATATGAAGACATACTAATTACAAAGTAGTTATAGTTGTTCAACGGTGCCATTATCTAACGATAATTATGTGACATATCTAGGGGGGGGGGGGGGGGGGGGGGGGGGGGGCATCCTAGATAATTACGCGGACGAGTTGTATATGTATTTCATACACATGCACTTTTACTAAATAAAATGGAGGGCTTCACAATTTGTCTGATTGCATTGGAACTATCATGCTTCAACATGGCCAACAACAACAAAGGTCAGTGTTTGTGAATGGTGCAAACTGACTGCTGTCGATTGCAGATGGTGCACACTGACTGCTGTCGATTGCAGATTGTGCAAACTGACTGCTGTCGATTGCAGATTGTGCAAACTGACTGCTATCGATTGCAGATGGTGCAAACTGACTGCTGTCGATTGCAGATGGTGCACACTGACTGCTGTCGATTGCAGATTGTGCAAACTGACTGCTGTCGATTGCAGATTGTGCAAACTGACTGCTATCGATTGCAGATTGTGCAAACTGACTGCTATCGATTGCAGATTGTGCAAACTGACTGCTATCGATTGCAGATTGTGCAAACTGACTGCTATCGATTGCAGATTGTGCAAACTGACTGCTATCGATTGCAGATTGTGCACACTGACTGCTATCGATTGCAGATTGTGCACACTGACTGCTATCGATTGCAGATTGTGCAAACTGACTGCTATCGATTGCAGATTGTGCAAACTGACTGCTGTCGATTGCAGATTGTGCAAACTGACTGCTGTCGATTGCAGATTGTGCAAACTGACTGCTATCGATTGCAGATTGTGCAAACTGACTGCTATCGATTGCAGATTGTGCAAACTGACTGCTATCGATTGCAGATGGTGCACACTGACTGCTATCGATTGCAGATTGTGCAAACTGACTGCTATCGATTGCAGATGGTGCAAACTGACTGCTATCGATTGCAGATTGTGCAAACTGACTGCTATCGATTGCAGATTGTGCAAACTGACTGCTATCGATTGCAGATTGTGCAAACTGACTGCTGTCGATTGCAGATTG
>CM065691.1:5526664-5541664 GCA_017654935.2 Phymorhynchus buccinoides | reverse complement strand
TGAGGATGTGAGTCTAAGAGTATAACACATTCGTAAATATATTATCCCTCAGAAATACAATGTCGCCGAGCGGCAGACATGTTTCCGTTTTTCTTCACCCTCCTATATCTCGTGAAATACTGTATAGAATCACTCCAAATTTTGTGTGGGTGTGTAAAACGAAGAGTAGAAGAAATGGCAGTACAAATTATGCCACGTGGGATTTCAATGTTGCCGAGCGGCAGACATGTCTCCGAGTTAAGGGTGTACATCCCAAACTAATTAATGGTGTGCATCCCGGTAAAAGAGGGGTTCTAATACTAAAAGTAAAAGACATCGTAGCACACAATGTGCCACGTGGGGCTTAAAAGTCGCCGAGCGGAAGACATGTCTCAGTGTTAAGGGTGTATACCCCACCAATTAAGGGTGTGCATCCCTGGAAAACGATTTGCACCAGTCAAGGGTGTGTAGGTGCATCACACAAAGGACACAAGGAGGCCGGGGGCCTAACATGTGAGGGGGAAGGGAGGTACAGGGCGGGGCAGGTACAGGGCGTAGCCGGCAAAGGACATATCTGCCGCTCGGCGATGCCCTTGTTGTGATATGCTGTTGCATGGAAAGACGGACAAAGCAATACCACACCACACACACACACACACACACACACACACACACTGGCTGTGTGACTAACTAAACGACAAGTAGACAAGACAGATTGGGACATTACTCTGTGGCGGCGACCAATTTTGGAACTGAGTGCGTCTGTATGTTACCTGTCTGCCTGCCAACGCCTCTCTCTCTCTCTCTCTCTCTCTCACTCTCTCTCTCTCTCTCTCTCTCTCTCTCTCTCTCTCTCTCTCTCTCTCTCTCTCTCTCTCTCTCTCTCTCTCTCTCTCTCTCAGTCTCTTTCTACCCCCCACTCTATCCCTCCCTCCCTTCCTTTCCCCAACCCCCTTGCTTTCTTTTATTATGATTTATTCATTTATTTTTTACTCGAATCGGTTTTGTTTTCCCTTAAGCAAAATGGGAAAACAAATTGGAAAATAGGAAATCAAACCTATTCATACTACCACCTCAGCCCCTCCACTCATTATGTTCTCACTCTCTCTCTCTCTCTCTCTCTCTCTCTCTCTCTCTCTCTCTCTCTCTCTCTCTCTCTCTCTCTCTCTCTCTCTCTCTCTCTCTCTCTCTCTCTCTCTCTCTCTCTCTCTCTCTCTCTCTCTCTCTCTCTCTCTCTCCTCTCTCTCTCTCTCCTCTCTCTCTCTCGCTCTCTCTCTCTCTCACTCTCTCTATCTCTCTCTCTTTATACATATATATATACTAGCGCAACGCCCCGTACCGGTAACGCCTAGTACCGGTAACGCCTTGTACAGGTAACGCCAAGTACTGGTACCGGTTTCGCCGGGTCTGCAAAATATTATATTTTTACTTTTGTGGCTGAAAATACAATTTTTTGACCCCTACCACTTTCAAGGCCTACCGATCTCCATGACCTTGACCTTGACCTTGATCGGTATGCAATCATCAGAACAACCATAAGCCAAAGTACCTACATGCCAAGTTTGAAGTCCCTAAGACCAACGGTGTGGACGTTATAGCCCCTTAAAGATTTTCGGTTTTCAAGGTCATACGCCAAGGTGAAGGTCATGACGGCGATAATATATGCGCGGATGCCTTCTCTCATGGTGACACGCCACCACACAAAACTGGAAACGATTCGGTAAAGCAGTTCGGGAGATATGCGTGGGACAGTAAAACCCAATCATTAAACCCCTACCACTTTCAAGGCATACCGATCTCCCTGACCTTGACCTTGACCTTCATTGGTACGCCATCATCAGAACGGCCATAAGCGAAAGTATATCCATGCCAAGTGTCAAGACTCTAGGACCTGCGGTGTGGAAGTTATGGCCCCTTAACGATTTTCGGTTTTCAAGGTCATACACCAACGTCAAGGTCAGGACGGCAAAACGTTTTGCACATATGCCTTCCTCTCATGGGGACACACCACCACACAAAATTTGAAGCGATTCAGTCAAGCGGTTCGGGAGATCCTTGGGACAGACTGAAAAGAACAAATAAACAAACAAAAAAAGGAAACAAACCCGAACAGCTCGGATTTACTAACCGCAAGTGCGTGTGGAGCTGCGTGTGGTCCCCCCCCCCCCTCCCCACGACGCCTTGGCGGAGGTTGCCAAGGATGCTTGATACCAAATTTGGTGTCGATCGGTTGAGAACTGTGGCCCCCTCCAGCCCACCCCCCTGAACACCCACACACACACACACACCGGACCATCCCACCCCTCCCCCCTCCAGCCCCCCCTCCCCCCAGCCCCCCCCCCTCCTCCCCTCAACCCCCCCTCCCCCCTCCCATCCCCCCATCCCCCCCCCCCCCCCCCCCCCCCCCTCCCCCCTATCCCCCCCCCCCCCCCCCCCCCCCCCCGCTCACAGCTCACACGCACTTGCCGTTAGTAAATCCGAGCTGCGTGTGGTCCCCCCCCCTCCCCACGACCCCTTGGCGGAGGTTTCCGAAAAGTAAGGACGGCATGACCTTCGGAGGGTGCCAAGGATGCTTGATGCCAAATTTGGTGTCGATCTGTTGAGAACTGTGGCCGTGCATAAGGGACACACAGACAGACAGACAGACAGATTTCGAAAATATATATAAGATATCTCCCTATCTCACACTCTCTCTCTCTGACCTCCCATCCCCAAATGTACAACCACCACAGCTCTTTCTCTCGCTCTCCGATACATTTTGTTTCAGTTGCTCGCTCTCTGTGAGCGTATGCACAGCTGTATCCACATGGTGACACATTTAAAGTTATACATCCACTTTTTTTAATGTTTGCACGCGCGCACATTGCAGATTATGCGCGCGCGCGCACGCATGTGTGCATGCATGTTTGGGTGCGCGCAGCCGTGCATGTGTGAGATATTTATGTTTCTGCGTATGTGTGCACGGGCGCGCACGGGTGTGTTGTGACGCACACAGATCAATATTAATATCCCAGTGTGTTCTGATTGAATATCAAGAATCCCCGAGAATGTGTGTGTGTCTGTGTATGTATGTGTGTGTGTCTCACATTGTCTATCAGTCTGTCTCTCTCTCTCTCTCTCTCTCTCTCTCTCTCTCTCTCTCTCTCTCTCTCTCTCTCTCTCTCTCTCTCTCTCTCTCTCTCTCTCTCTCTCTCTCTTTTTTCTCCTTCTGCCCGCAGGCTTCGTGGTGTGATTTCTGATCCAGCCAGCCTTCGTTAGAAAAAAACAACCAGCACCAAACCAATTGGTGGCTTCAGGCAGTGATTATATTAATAATGATGAGATGGAGGAGGAGGGAGGGGGTGATGATAAAAACATCAACAATGACGCTGACGATGAAAAACACGAACAACAGATTATGACGATTACGACGACGATGACCATGATGAGGACGATGACGACGATGATAATGATGATGACGATGCTAATGATAATAATGATAATGATGACGATTGCAACGACGACCATGGTGATGATAATGATGATGATTACGACGACAACGACCATGCTGCTGCTGCTGCTGCTGCTGCTGCTGCTGCTGATGGTCATGATGATGGTCATGATAATGATGATGATGATGATGATGATGATGATGATGATGATGATGATTACAACATAGACGACTACGGTGATGATGATTACGACGACAACGACTATGCTGCTGCTGCTGCTGGTGGTGGTCATGATAATGATGATGATGATGATGATGATGATGATGATTGCAACAAAGACGACTACGGTGATGATGATGTCGACGACGACAGTTGCGAAATAAGGGCTGACGGGTGTTGTCCTATGAGGTTACTGGGAAGTCATCCTTTCAGAATAATATTGTCTCGTCGACTATGAACATTCGTGACCTTTTCGCCTTGTTTGCTGTCACTGACATGCAATTCTAACTGTTCCTCTTGCTGGTGTTTACCTCCACGCTGCGGACACAATAATGGATGTCTGTCTGGGCTTGCAACAGTAGGAAAAGTTTGATCTACTTCATTTTGGTCCTTTCAAATTCTGCCAAATGGATTTCATGTACAAAATTCGAGGGGTGAATGCCAGAACTGCCTATCTGTGTTCTTTATTCCTTTTGAGATAGACCGTTCTGGCAGGCACCCCTCGATATAGGGTTATTGATTCCCCACTCTGTTTCCCTTACCCTTCCCTGCTTCCCTGCTCCCCACCTCTCTCTCTCCCTCTCAATAGTCAGTCAATACGCATCTTCCAACAAATCTTCCCTGCTTCCCTACTCCCCACCTCTCTCTCTCCCTCTCAATAGTCAGTCAATACGCATCTTCCAACAAATCTTCCCTACTTCCCTACTCCCCACCTCTCTCTCTCCCTCTCAATAGTCAGTCAATACGCATCTTCCAACAAATCTTCCCTACTTCCCTACTCCCCACTCTCTCTCTCTCCCTCTCAATAGTCAGTCAATACGCATCTTCCAACAAATCTTCCCTGCTTCCCTACTCCCCACCTCTCTCTCTCCCTCTCAATAGTCAGTCAATACGCATCTTCCAACAAATCTTCCCTGCTTCCCTACTCCCCACCTCTCTCTCTCCCTCTCAATAGTCAGTCAATACGCATCTTCCAACAAATCTTCCCTACTTCCCTACTCCCCACCTCTCTCTCTCCCTCTCAATAGTCAGTCAATACGCATCTTCCAACAAATCTTCCCTACTTCCCTACTCCCCACCTCTCTCTCTCTCCCTCTCAATAGTCAGTCAATACGCATCTTCCAACAAATCTGGTTAGCTTGTCGACCTGTTGCTTTCCTTGTGTGTGCGTGTGCGTGAGTGTGTGTGTGTGTGTGTGTGTGTGTGTGTGTGTATGTGTGTGTGTGTGTGTGTGTGTGTGTGTGTGTGTATGTGTGTGTGTGTGTGTGTGTGTGTGTGTGTGTGTGTGTGTCTGTGTTTGTGTGTGTGTGCCTGTGTCTGTGTGTGTGTGCGTGCGTGTGCGTGCGCGCGTGTGTCTGTGTGTGTATGTGTGCCTCTGTGTGTGTGTGTTGCTTGTTACTGGAATGGTGTTGTAATGTTTTTGTTGTCGGTCGTCATTCCCAATGTATGTCTGAATAATGTTGATTAACAAAACATGTTGCGGCTGGTGCATTTTTGAGGTTTTGCAGCGAATGTAGGACATCATCTAGAAACGATATATTTGTGTTTATAGTATCCCTGACCATTTGTGACCCATCACCACAAAGTGGGTCTTAAGGTGAAATGGCAGATTTTGATATATTAGCATTTACATAATCTGCAGACACTTACCTTTCTTTTGATATATGATTTATTGCTCTACTAAAAAAAATGAGGAAGTTATGGGGTGTTAAAGAGGGTAACCCAGCAGATGGCCATTTTGAGAAAACGGGGTTCAAAGATTTTTGACCCATCCTAGGCCTAGCACTAGTCACTGACTAGTGTAGCAGTCGCCGAGTCGGAGTCGAAGTAGCTTTTACAGTTTTGAGGCAGTCATCGTCATACGGTCAGTTTCGTTTTCATCGTCGGAATCAGTCTGAGTTGAAATATTTTGCTAACAATGCTCCAAGTTCTCCTTGATCTGCGGCTGGTAGGGTTGTAAATGGCCGAGAATTGAGCAAAAAAGAAAATCTTTCGAAAGAGATCGTCTGCATCATATCCATGTTGCTTCGAAACTGCAAGCAGCAAGTTGTCTCCCTCTCGACCAATCCCGTTGCGCAATGAGGAGAATGTGGAGGCCGTTGCCTTTCAGTAACTAGCGACAGAGTCTATCCTAACCTCTCATTGGTCGAAGTTTTCAACTCTCTAACTCTGTGTTTACGCCTACGTTTTGCAATACCATGCTTCTGATTGGTTAGATTTCAAAACGAGCACGCGAGCAGAAGCAGGTTAAGGTCACAAGCTTTCCAGAGATATGTAACATGATGGGGCCCGATCAGGGTTTCAGTTTACAGTTTTCAATCAAACTTTTTGTCTTTACAGGCGATTAAAATAAGATAATTGCCATGGGGTATGTCATTTAAAATGTGTTTTAATGCATTTACAATTTGAATTTCACTTAGTCCAATGCATGAAGTTGAAGTTTAATGGTGGCAGAATCCATTTCAAGTGAAAACTCAAAATCCATACTTTTGACCCACCTAACCTTTTTTGGGCCTCTACCACAATTGCTGCTTGCCAGTTAAGACCCGGTTCGTGAAATCGGGTCACATTTTGTTTGTTTTACTACTGTTATTTAAGAACATTGATGGGTTAATATTTCCCCACGATCCACAATCTTAACCTAACATTGCATTATTTCCTTCTTCTTTTTCAGGGGCACACCCTTGGTCCCCCCAACCCACCCCCAGCCATGGATAAGGTCTACAAGGTCTACAAGGAGTCCCTCCTGAACCCCCCTCGCCTCAACGACGACTTTGGGGGCCGCGGGACCCACACACACCGCACCAGCCTAGGCGGAGGAGGAGGTTTGAACCCGGAATCCCTTGACAACTCCATCGACGCTCTAGGCATGGGGATCATACGGAAAGAGGTCGACCTCACCAACGAGGAAAAACAGTTTCTGTTAGCTGTGGAGAGGGGGGATATACCGTCCACGAGACAGATGCTCTCCCATCTGCACTCCGGAGGGGTGGGGAGCATCAACGTCAACTGCGTGGACCCCTTGGGACGCACGGCCCTGCTGATCGCCATAGAGAACGAGAACATAGAGATGGTGGAGATGCTGTTGCGCAGCAACGTGGAGGTGGGGGATGCTCTGCTGCACGCCATCAATGAGGAGAATGTGGAGGCCGTGGAACTGTTGCTGAACCACCAGGTTAACACTATGGGGGAAGAGGTGAGTGATGGGGTGTCTGTGTGTGTGTGTGTGTCAGTGTGTGTGGGGGTGTAGTGGGTGTGTGGTGTGTTGGGGGGGGGGGGGGGGGGGGGTGTTGCGTGTGCCTTCTGTGTGTGTGTGTGTGTGTGTGTGTGTGTGTGTATTGTGTTGTAGTAGTAGTAGTAGTAGTAGTAATAGTAGTAGTAGTAGTAGTATGGTCATTTTTAAAATTAAAACAAATTCATATTGTAGTAGTAGTAGCAGCAGCAACAGTAGTAGTAGTAGTAGCAGCAGCAATAGTACAGCAGCAGCATTGCAGCTAGTAGTAGCAGCAGCAGCAGCAGCAGCAGTAGTAGTATTATGGTCGTATTTAATTTTCTTTTGTCATTATTCATATTGTACTGTATGGTCTGGTCTGGTTTGGTTTAATGAAAACATCGTACATCATTTACAATAGTATACTGTATTGTGTTGTGTTGCCTTCTATTGTACTGTATTGTGTTGCGTTGCCTTCTATTGTACTGTATTGTACTGTATTGTGTTGCCTTCTATTGTACTGTATTGTATTGCCTTCTATTGTACTGTATTGTATTGCGTTGCCTTCTATTGTACTGTATTGTGTTGCCTTCTATTGTACTGTATTGTGTTGCCTTCTATTGTACTGTATTGTGTTGCGTTGCCTTCTATTGTACTGTATTGTGTTGCCTTCTATTGTACTGTATTGTGTTGTGTTGCCTTCTATTGTACTGTATTGTGTTGCCTTCTATTGTACTGTATTGTGTTGCCTTCTATTGTACTGTATTGTATTGCCTTCTATTGTACTGTATTGTATTGCGTTGCCTTCTATTGTATTGTATTGTGTTGCGTTGCCTTCTATTGTACTGTATTGTATTGCCTTCTATTGTGTTGCCTTCTATTGTATTGTATTGTGTTGCCTTCTATTGTACTGTATTGTGTTGCCTTCTATTGTACTGTATTGTGTTGCCTTCTATTGTACTGTATTGTGTTGCGTTGCCTTCTATTGTACTGTATTGTATTGCCTTCTATTGTACTGTATTGTGTTGCCTTCTATTGTACTGTATTGTGTTGCCTTCTATTGTACTGTATTGTATTGCCTTCTATTGTACTGTATTGTGTTGCCTTCTATTGTACTGTATTGTATTGCCTTCTATTGTACTGTATTGTATTGCGTTGCCTTCTATTGTACTGTATTGTGTTGCCTTCTATTGTACTGTATTGTATTGCCTTCTATTGTACTGTATTGTGCGTTGCCTTCTATTGTACTGTATTGTGTTGCCTTCTATTGTACTGTATTGTATTGCCTTCTATTGTACTGTATAGCTCGTTCTCTCAGCACATTGCTCCCTGTGAAAACCAGGCTACCCTCACAGGAATAGTGCGTTGTGGTTTAAGCAACTGTCCACGTGAATGTATCAATCCTTTTATCTTGAAAGATTAGTTTACTACCCTGCTTATCATATTGGACGAACCACTTACCATTTTCTCCTACCCTTGTGTATGGAGATGCTCACTGATGTCAAACCAGGTTCTAACCCCCAAGGAGAAGGGGTCCAGAGTCAAACAGCGAGGCTTGGTGGCCAGTCCTCTGATTGTACCGTCTTCTGAAGACCAGTGAAAGCCTTGAAAAGCCACAGGGATCAGCCTTGCTCTGTGACTCCCAGACAACAGGGATCAGCCACTGTGTCTGCTGGCACAAAGAACGCTCTGAATTGCCTGGCTGAAAGGTCCTCTTTGCAAATGCCCCGTGCTCTCTGCTTCGAATGCATTGGCGAGGGTTTAGAGAGAGAGAGAGGGAAGGAATGGACTGTCAATGCATAGGTCTTCGGATCATGACAAAGTAGGACCACAAAGACAGAAGGAGGCTCTAAAGAGTAGGGCAACTACACACAGACGAAATGGGTGTTTTTAACTTAAACTTTCCATTATTCCTAGATGGAGTCCAAGGTACAAAAAAGAATTTAATAAAATTCGAAATATCACGGTTATTAACCCTTTCACCGCCAGCCATATTTCAGCCAAATATTTCCATGAAATTTACCTGGGTAGAGAACAAAATCCATCTGCAGTATTGGGGATTCTTCTGTGATATATAAAATTTGGTTTATCATTACTTCCCAAAACTAAGACAATAGGGTCTTTGGATACTAGACCCCAATTTGACGCATTTTAGTAATATAGGTATTATATCACTATTGGTGCTAAAATGCGACTTTGGCGGTGAAAGAGTTAAATGCGGGCGTTCGGGTGGTTTGCCTTGAAAGTAGTTTGACAAGGGATCGCCTCAAGCGCCCTCCTCTCACTCACACCCATTCTTTTCATCCTCCTTCCTGCAAGTCAATGCCAGGGTTACGGCAAGTCAATGCCAGGGTTACGGCAACAAGAAGACAGAAAAAGAGTATGCTATAATGTCTTGGAACTAAACTTGCTAAAAGAATGGCAGCACCCTGTTTCAGGATTACAGAAGCGATGGTGTCTGCCAGTGTGCAGCAGTCTGCAAGTCAAATGAGCATGCTAAAGTTGCCTTATAACATGACTGATTCATTGAGTTTGTGTGTGTGTGTGTGTGTGTGTGTGTGTGTGTGTGTGTGTGTGATAGATATGCCGTTTGCATACTTTCTGTGGAATACTTCAATCTGACTAGGAAAGCCAAACAAACAATTTATTTTGCTACGTAGATATGAATACTTAGCGCATGTAAAAAGAAGTGTTCTTTTAATTTAACCACAAAGGTTCTATTAGTTTTTGACAAGGTGTGTTTGTGTTTAACACAAAACTGAAAGCGTCTTTATTAACAATAACAGGCATACAACCCAAAAATGGTTATGATGTGGAAACAAGAATCACTTGTATATTATCCTTCATATTACAAAATATATGCCTACGTTTTAAACCATAAGTCTCTCTTTATTAATCTCCCTTACCTATCGACACGCGTCTGTGACCACCAGGAGACGGATTATATATGATTAATGTATAGTCATCTATAATTCAGTGCTCTTGATGGTGGTCGTGAATGGAGTTTGCTATTATACTGTCGTGTAGGTTGGTCTGAAAGAATCTGAAGCCTTTCATTTCATCGCTGAGGCAGAGGCATGAAACTGATAGTGTGTGGGGGGGAAGGCGAAGGTACAAGCCTTCATTTTGTTGTGTAGTGTGACAAAATATTGATTCGGTTTTCTTCTGTGTCATGTTACGCTATGTGTCTCTCGAGCCGAAATACAGTTTATGTCTTTGTAACAATAATACAAATGTATGTCTTTGTAACAATAATACAAATGTATGTCTTTGTCATGATAATACACATGTGTCTTTGTAACAATAATACAAATGTATGTCTTTGTCATGATAATGCAAATGTATGTCTTTGTCATGATAATACACATGTGTCTTTGTAACAATAATACAAATGTATGTCTTTGTCATGATAATACACATGTGTCTTTGTAACAATAATACAAATGTATGTCTTTGTCATGATAATACACATGTGTGTCTTTGTCATGATAATACACATGTGTCTTTGTAACAATAATACAAATGTATGTCTTTGTCATGATAATACACATGTGTCTTTGTAACAATAATACAAATGTATGTCTTTGTCATGATAATACACATGTGTGTCTTTGTCATGATAATACACATGTGTCTTTGTAACAATAATACAAATGTATGTCTTTGTCATGATAATACACATGTGTCTTTGTAACAATAATACAAATGTATGTCTTTGTCATGATAATACAAATGTATGTCTTTGTCATGATAATACACATGTATGTCTTTGTAACAATAATACAAATGTATGTCTTTGTCATGATAATACAAATGTATGTCTTTGTAACAATAATACAAATGTATGTCTTTGTCATGATAATACAAATGTATGTCTTTGTCATGATAATACACATGTGTCTTTGTAACAATAATACAAATGTATGTCTTTGTCATGATAATACACATGTGTCTTTGTAACAATAATACAAATGTATGTCTTTGTCATGATAATACAAATGTATGTCTTTGTCATGATAATACACATGTGTCTTTGTAACAATAATACAAATGTATGTCTTTGTCATGATAATACACATGTGTCTTTGTAACAATAATACAAATGTATGTCTTTGTCATGATAATACAAATGTATGTCTTTGTCATGATAATACACATGTGTCTTTGTAACAATAATACAAATGTATGTCTTTGTCATGATAATACACATGTGTCTTTGTAACAATAATACAAATGTATGTCTTTGTCATGATAATACAAATGTATGTCTTTGTCATGATAATACAAATGTATGTCTTTGTAACAATAATACAAATGTATGTCTTTGTCATGATAATACACATGTGTCTTTGTAACAATAATACAAATGTATGTCTTTGTCATGATAATACAAATGTATGTCTTTGTAACAATAATACAAATGTATGTCTTTGTCATGATAATACAAATGTATGTCTTTGTCATGATAATACACATGTGTCTTTGTAACAATAATACAAATGTATGTCTTTGTCATGATAATACACATGTGTCTTTGTAACAATAATACAAATGTATGTCTTTGTCATGATAATACAAATGTATGTCTTTGTAACAATAATACAAATGTATGTCTTTGTCATGATAATACAAATGTATGTCTTTGTCATAAAAATACAAATATGTCTTTGTCATAATAATACAAATATATGTCTTTGTCATAAAAATACAAATATATGTCTTTGTCATAATAATACAAATATATGTCTTTGTCATGATAATGCATTTTGATGGCTTAGAGTCAAAACGGACTATCTTTAGATAGTCAATTGACGTATTATTGATGTTATTACAAAAAAGTAAGAACTTGTATTAAAAAAAGACTGCAAATAATGTAACATGGGGATTATGCTTTTTATATTTCTGCAGTCTTTTTTTAATACAAGTTATTTGTTTTCACAATATGTTCAATGATACGTCAATTGACTATCTAAAGATAGACCGTTTTGACTCCAAGCCATCGATTTGTATGTCCTTGTCATGATGATACAAATGTATGTCTTTGTCATAATAATACAACCGTGATGATGGCGTTAATACTGCGCTTTTTATGGCGTTCGTGCTATTCAAAATGTGGTTGTGCGCGCGCGCGCACACACACACGCACGCGCACACACGCACACACACACGCGCACACACACGCACACACACACGCACACACACACGCGCACACACACACGCACACACGCACACACACACGCACACACACACGCACACACACACACACACACACACACGCACACACACACGCACACACACGCACACACACACACACACACACACGCACGCACGCACGCACGCACACACACACACACACACGCACGCACACGCACACACACACACACACACGCACACACACACACTTTGATCCTAACATCTAAGGGCTATCATTTCTAAGGGCTTTTTTTCTTTCTTTCATATACTTATTATCATCCCAATTTCTCATGTCGTTAAAGACCCACCAGATCACGGGTTTCACGGGTTTTCCCTCTTATAGCTGGAAATAAATCTTGTTTTGACCAGGTCTGACTCCCATATAAATACCCCCAAATTCAAACCGAAGCATCATTTTAAAGAGCAGCCTCAATTTGAAGTTGAGGACATTTGTATGTGGGTCACAGCTACCAGAAAAAAACCAAGGGACTTAATCGTGGTGCGTCAATGTGTCTTTAAACTCTTCCTTTTTTTTATTTCCGTCATGTTCGTTTGCTTTCCTCCGCTTGTCTTCTGCTATCGTCTTCACTTTCTATGTCACATCTCTGCTAGGGGAAGACGGGGTAAAAAGCGCATGGGCGGGTAAGAAGCCCACCCCAATTATCTCATGAAATAAAGAAAATGTCAGTCAAATTTGCCCATGAGACGAATGCTAGACATTAACGCTCGTCTCATTGTCAAAATGAGACTGAAATTTGCTTCATTTCATGAGATAATTGGGGTGAGCTTCTTACCCGCCCATGCGCTTTTTACCCCGTCTTCCCCTATGTGTCTGATTCCGAGGAGAGTGATGGTATTGGCCACTGCAAAGAACACCTTTTGCAACAGTGAGTGTCCTGGGTGGGTGGGGGAAGATGCTTGAGTACTGACCAAACAGGGGCATAACTCTCGCCAACAACCCTATTTGAGGCCGCTTAATGGCTGCCGTTTGCAAGAGTGAATGCCCTTTTGGATACTGATCAACAAGGGCTTAACTCTTGCCGTCCAGGGCGTTAATAACACTACTTGCAGTGGCCAATAGTGTGTTGGAGTTCATTTCAGGTGAATTATGTCCCCTATTCCTCCCCCTTGTAGTAAATTATCTCCCCTACTCCTTCATTTAGACTCGTCCATCTTGTGCTCGTTTCCACCAGAACTCTCTGGTTTCCAATGGCGTTTGGGTTCGTCACCTGGTGTTGTGTGTTGCTTTTCTCTCTGCTCTCTGGTCTCTGGTTAGAAAGAACCGAACTAAAAAAGAAACAAATGACTGGCAGAGTAAAAATCCTCCTTTGGGGCCTTTAATGCAACACGGAATCGATTTAAAACTCGGTTCGATGGAGAGAACACTGAACACTGAACTATTTTAATGTCATTAGCTTACATAGCTTAGATGACATGGGGGTGCGAATAGAACAAAATAATGGAAAATGAAATAAAACCAATCAATGCAATACAAAATATAATGAAATAAAAACAAATGTCTGTCTCGACCATCCAATCATATTCAAATTAAGTATATCAGATTCCTACACTTATATCCTAATACAATATTCAAGACATTCCATTAAGAAGTAATGTTCTGTCTATGTTCTTCTTGTATTTGCTTTTCCTTAGTTCTAATATTCAGAGCTTCTGCAATATATTTAGCTAGGGATTTTATAGATTCATCATCATAGTCCATTCTCAAAACTCCAACTAAATCCAAATATACAGCAACACTTTTTTCAAAAATGTTACACTTCTTTCTAATCACATCATATTTTTTACAACTAAATAAAAAGTGTATATCATCTTCTTTATGAAAACCACACATTGGGCAGGGAGCAATTAAAGATATATCATCATCATGAAACCATTGTTTGTGTGCATTCAAGCCTATGGTTCTAGACCTAAGCCTGGCCAGACATATTCTATGCCACCTATTGTTTACAACCGTTATATATTTCTCAGTTTCAAACGCATCTTTAAAACTATAATACCAGTTATATCTGTCTGAACTTGCAATTTTAGAGTGCCAATTTTGCTGATAGGAAGCAATAAGTCTGTTTTTAAATTCCATGATAAATCCCTCCTCACTTCCCACACCCTGACATAGCCATACAATTCCAAACCCATTAGTAGTTAAAATATTCTTCACACAATATACCCAATTTTCTTTTCGTTTCTCATGTTCGTTCACTAGCATTTGATACGCCTGTCTACTAAGTCTGGATATAGGTAGTTTTAACAACTTGAGCCAGTATTTTATACATTTAACATAGGTTCTAACATACAGAGGGTACCTTCCTGTTTCTCCATATACTACTGTGTTTGAACTGTGCAGTGGAACATTTAAGAAGCGTTTTATAGCAAATGTATGTACCTTTTCCAAATCAATATTATCATAAATTCCCCAAATTTCTGCTCCATATGTCAGAACTGGTTCAATCTGAGCATTAAAGAGCTTCCAGAATATACTTGAATCAATAGCATTAAGTTTACACAATGTTTTTAACATTTCTATAACCCCCTTTCTCCCCTTTCTACAATATTCTGCTACAGCGTTTTTCAAACTTAACTTTGTTGTAAACAACATGCCTAAATATTTGTATGAATTAGTTATTTTTATTTCTATATCACCATAAAACCATTTTTCATAACGTGAAAGGTGCCCACCCATCCTAAAAACCATTACATTTGTTTTTTCAAGGTTTACAGTCAGACATAATCTATCAGCTTCTTGTTTCAAACTATTTAGTTGGTTCTGGAGACCCATAACTGTATCTGATAAAAGTAATACATCATCAGTAAATAACATGAGAAAAATCTCAACCGCACCAGGAATTAGCTGAATGCCGTGTTTGCCTTTTTTCATTATTTCGACTGCCAGTTCATTAATGAAAAAGGAAAACATAAGTGGACTGAGTAAGCATCCCTGCTTAACACCTC